>PVJX010011862.1:0-52185 GCA_004027295.1 Dolichotis patagonum | reverse complement strand
TGTGTGTGTGTGTGTGTGTGTGTGTGTGTGTGTGTGTGTGTGTGTGTGTGTTGTGTGTGTGTAAAATACTGGGGTTTAAACTCAGAGGCTTCGCAGTGAGTTACATCCCCAGAGAGCTGTTTGTTTGAATCTTGCTAAGTCTGAGCTAAATTGCTCAGGCTGGGCAGGAACTTTTGTCTCATCTGCCTCAACTTCCCAGAGTGCCATTACAGTCACGCGCCACCATGCCTGGCTATATTTTGTCTTCTCTCGGGATTCTTTTCATAAATCTGAGAAGTAATTCACTTGGTTGCCTTTTCTCCTTTCTGGTATTCCCCATATAGTTCTTAATGTCAAGTCTTTGGCTTTGAAGAAAGAACACTGGTGCTACTTTTAGCAGTTCATACAAAAAGAGAAACATACAATGGTAGCCAAATGGGTATATATATTATAAGGAAGGGAAAATATATAACTGGTACCAAACTTACTGGTCACTCCTGAGATCTAACAAAAATAACCAAGAAATTCAGTGGAGGTCAAATTAGGTAAATGGTGAATGATTTAAAATTGAAACAATGTACAGGTAAAATACTCATTGGTCTTTGAATCAAGTAGTAAATAAGCTTTCTGTTCTTCAATGTTTGTTTTTACTTTTATATAAAACATTTGACAAGTTTTATTCAGCAAATGCTACAAGTCCTGAAAATATGAATTTTTGAATGTATTAAATAGTAGTATAGGTAGTATTCTGGAAAGTATTGTGGCGTAAATGTAGATGCCTTATATTTTGCCCTTATTTGCTTTGCCTGTCTCAAGCAAAGAGTACTTTGGGAGATTAGTTACAAGCATTATGAAAAGTCTTCACGGGTGTATGAACATGGTCCAAGTGTTTCTTTGACTTCACAAACAGCCTTCTGTTTAAGTCTTTCAATCACTGACGTTTAGTAATTGCCTCTCTCCTGCCTGTATTTATTTGCATGCATATATCATGCAGAATTGACTTTCCCCAGCCAGATAACTTCTTTGTAACAATTCTTCAAAGATTTGTTGTAATAAATTACTTGATTTAGATCTTTTAATTTCAGTACACACATACACAAATATTTCCAAGTGTAATGACTAATTATTTTTAAAGAAATTAATTTATATTTTAATTCTATTCCTCTTTAATTATACCATCTAACATGATGTTCTGAAGAAGCAAATGCATTTATATTTAGTATATATTATGCAACACATCAATATAATATGAGCTACACAGATACATATGGGGCATTTATAACAGAATATATTATACCCTTTGGTGGTCAAAGACAACTTAATTGACCAAGATGTGGTCATAAGGATAAAATTGTTAAGCATTAATGATATCCCAGCTGGTCAATATATTTTGGTGCCAAAAGCTATTGAGCAGCTGTCTAGTTTGCAACTGCCTAACTCTGATTATGTAAACCTATCTGCCAATTGAAATTTCCACATCCTTGCAGATTCCTTTTATCTATACTTGCAAATGGATTCTGAAGCCCAAGCTCCAAACAATTATCTTTTATTCAAACTCTGATCTACCCTTCCCTCGCATGTAAATCCCAGATGGACTAGCCTATAGCAGGGTCAGAGCCTACATTCATGGAGTAAATGCAAAAACTTCATGAAATTGGCCATTGACAATCATTTTTATCCCCCAAAAGGGCAATTTCAGCATAACTTGCGAGAGAAAATACATAAGTACTGAACATGTATGAAGTGGCAGGTATTATACTGTATCTTTCATAAACAGTATACAATCTAACTCTTGCTAAAGGTATGTGAGGTAGGTAATCAGCCTACTTTACAGATGAGGAAGATGAGACTTAAAAAATTTAAAAACTTGCTTAAGGTCATATGAAGCATATTTTCTACTAGTATTAGAATGTTTGCTTGTTTATTTTCCATCAATTTAGATTTAAGTCCCCCAGGTCTCTTACCTTTAGACCTCAGAGCTAATTTTTAACCTCTTCTTTAGTTGTCATATCTGAAGTGTAGTAAAGTCATCCCTTAAAAGCTATTCCTCAGTCAGTTTCAGCCAAACTTTGCTCAGACTTGATTGGCCCATGATGCAAGCCTTTTCATAAATCTTAGTCTCATTTTCTTCTCATAAAAATTAGGTTGATAATAATTACCTCAAAATTATTAAGCTACTCTAGGATGGATAATAAATATCACATCAGAGAGTTTTCAATACCATAATACCATAAGGGGTTAAGTCAGTCTTCTTCATTCAGACTTTCTTTTTTAAAAATTTATTTTTAGAAATGTAAAAGACAAAATGATACTTTTAGTAAGCACACAAATGCCCATCATCAGAATAGATATTTTGCCATCTTTTTCATTTAGTCTATTTTTTAAAAGATATAAACTATTTCATTACATGTTCCTTCTAATTACCATGCTAAGACCTCTCTCAAAGCCTTGCCCAATTTCTATGCCACTGTATGAAGATTTTTATTTATACTGTCAATCCTTTATTATATTTTTGCAAACTTGTACACATATCCATAAGTAATACACAGTATTATTTCTGTGCGTGCCTCTTTTCAGCAGGTATTTATGTGTCCACCAGCTCTGCAAGATACAGCTCTCCAGGCTGTGCATCTAGCAAGGGCCCTGGTCAGACAAGATCCTGCTTCTGTGCCACTTCCATTTCGTGTGGAGAGACATAATCAATCAATCAATCAACTGAAAGGGGAAAGTATCAGATGGCTGCAAGTGGTATGCACAGAATTCAAATGAGGAAGTGTGCAAGGGATTGATTACTTTAGACTGAGTAGTCTCTGGGAAGCTGGCATTAACACTGTGCATTTTAATTACCTACACGAATGCTCTGCAATGGCTTCTGTTTTTTTCTCCCACATAGGATTCTGGGTTGTCTTCACAACAATTTTTATGAGTTTTTAAAATATATCTTACTGTATTCTAGAAACTTATTAAATATTTTCTACAGAGAATAGTTAACCTAGCATTATTAATTTAATTTTTTCAGTGTTCACATTTTTCTTTTTCTTTTTGGTATTCAGGAACACCTGTTTATTTCTTGCTCACACTCATCACTGGCTGGACCAGAACAGTCACTCTCTGGAATAATGATGGTCTTCTTGTCTGAGTGAGAGAGAGAGGATATGGGGAACAGTGAAGGGTTTCACTAGAAGTAACACAAAACGACTTTGGTCACATTTAGTTGACCAAAGAAAATTATATGCCAAACCTGAGTTCAATGGGGTTTTAAGTTGTAGTCCTCTACTAAAGTGGGATACATAATTTCTTTAAATTGTCAATTGAATTCCTAACTTAAAATGTCAATTATTCTTTGAATTTTTAGAGACTCTATTGTATGCAAGACATTGTGCTAGTAACATTTAGATATTAAAAATTAAATAAGATATGTATTTCTTTTCTTTCTTTCTTTCTTTCTTTTTTTGTATCAGGGATCAAACACAACCTTGCACTTGCCAGGCAGGTGCTTATGCCACTAAGCTAAATCCCCAACCAAATAAAATACATTTCTTACCACCTCAAGTCTTACAAAGTAGTATTAGAGATAACATATGCAAACTACAAGGCATAACAATAGCAGTAATAATTATAACTATGAATATGGAAACTTTATTGTAGGTGCTTTAGTTCCTTATCTCCTAATACACATAGACCCTTATCTTCTAAGAGGAGACATTTTATGCTGTCTCGCCCTCCTTTTCTCCCTCTCCTCCTCTCTCATAGGATGCTGACAAAGTAGTTCATTCACTCAGGCTACAGTATTTATGTGTGGCTGTCATGTACCAGTCACTGTGCCGGGTACAAAGATAAGAACAAATTGATAATTATCTGAATATAACCCCTATCCTTAGAAGCCTACCATCCAATATCAAGTAATAACATAGCTTCCCTTCCCATTTATTCTTCTGGATAAAGTAGGATGATGAACTGCCTGCCACATCCTGGTTCCCAAGCTCAAACATCACTTTCTAGTGAAGACTTTCTTAACTCCAGCAAAGCCATGTTTACCTCCTACATAATTTCATGGTACTGCATATCTTTACTTTATAGCACTCACTTCAGTTCACAATTATAATTTTATGTGTGTCATTGATCAAACTGTAAACTCCATAAGAAGAGAGGTCATGCTGAATTTTCTTTCACCATTATCATTAATTCCTAGTAGGTACTCAATAAACAGTTTTCATTTGCATGTAAAAATCCTATCAATAGATATCATATACCAAGTGTGTATCATGCGTAGACATTGGGCCAAGAGCTAGCTAAACATTATCTCATTTAATCTTCATAAAAACATATGAAGGAATACCATACCATTTTATGGGTGAGGATGATAAAGCTCATAAAAATAACTTTCCCAAAGTGTCACTGCTAGGGAGTAGCAGAAGTTAAATTACTCAAAATATATGATTTGTGTATATGTAAATATACAGGTTTTTATATATGCACATATGCATATAAATATAATCTTGCACATACATATGCAACATAAAAGTCTGTCCTTTCTCTAAGTCCTGGAGACTTATCCATGCCTGTTTTAAGGTACCCATAGCAGTAAGGATGCTTTCAGCTCAAGAACCAGAAAACAACTCAACTGTCAGGAGATTTATGGTGTCCTGAAGAAGTCTGAAGCGCAGCTAGCTTTCTTTGCTCTCTGTCACTGCCAGCGTATCCTCCACTAGCTAAAACTTTCAGTCACAACATGAATGTGCAGTTCCCGTCACTATGTTTCACTCTTCACACATCAATGTCCTTACTGCAGAAAAGGAACTCCCTCCTCCTCATTTCCCTTTCAAACATCTGAATGAAATCCATTATGCCCAGGAAATTAAAAAATGAAATAGAATCTGTTTCAGATGGAAAGTAATAAGCAAATGGCTGAAGGGGAGTTGGGTATCAGTGTGTGGTACACCCGTCGCTACTGTTTATTTTGTTTCATGACTTATTTATCTGTCTTATCTTTCTTTCTAGGCTGTGAACTCTTTCACAGTAAGTCCTGCATACATAAACATCTTTGCTACCTTTCTGCTTGAAGTGTAGTGTTTTCTGTTTTATATTTACCTATATACATAAATACATACATGAAATATATGATTTTCATGTTTTATAAGGCATAGATATTTGATTTGTGTAAGCTAAATAAATGAATTTCAGGAGCAACATTTGGAAGATAGGTAACACACATGGTGTGGGGAGTTTTGAACGGCAGGCTGTGGATTTTAAAATGTATTTGGTCTGCAGTGTGGAGTTGCGAAGCAGATTAGGATGGTGGGTTACAACAGTATTTTCACAGGGACCCATAAGCCCCTTGAATTGTGCAAATATTGTGGATGTTCAGGAGACTAAAGATCCTGAAGTTTCATGTGTTTCTCAGAAGTCTCCACTAGCAAAAGTTTTAGCAGTAGGCATAATTAGTGGAATGGAGAGAAAGCACAGAGGCCGGCAGAGCTGGAAATAGCTTAAAAATCATGTGCACAAACCTTTTACAACAGGAACTTGGGAAAGTCAGGTTTCTGTGTATTTTAAATACACACCAGTGTGTCTTCATATTGTTTCATTTGCTTTAGGCATGCAGAGATTGCATTTTTCCTGAATTTTATTTTAGTTCACGTTTGCAGTACATCCCATGTGCCGATAGATGCATGCACATAACACATCCCAACCCCCCGTTCTTCCCCTTTCCTTCCCCCCCAACATCTCTTGATCCCCTCCCTATGTGAGAAAGATTGATCTCCCTACTTCCTATTATCCTTTATTTTGCTCTTTATTTATAACTTGAGTTTCTCATATAAACCATCTAATATTTAAGCTTGTGTGTCTGATTTATTTTATGTAATATTATGTTCAATCTAAAGTTCACATTCAGGAGTTTGCAATGGCAAAATAGATGAGCAATAATATTCTGAGTAAGGATAGGCTTTCTTGTAATACTAGTTTTCTAAAGCCAAGCCTTACTTCCCCACCCACATTTCCAGAATAGGACTTGGATCTTCTTCTTATTGCTTTCCTTTCCCTTATCCTGTCTCCTTTCCTCCAAAAGAAATCATCACCAGTGACCCACCTGTGGGTGGGGTTTTGGATTAATCCTATTCAAGGAAATTGTCACAACTTCTTCCTGTCTCCCAGCTATGGGAGCCCCACCTTTCTTATGACAAATAGCCAAGGAACAAGAATTTCCACTAAGCAAATTTTATACATCATAATCATATCATGAGAAAGAAGTCTGGGTCCTGCTCAAACTTGAGGCAACAAGAAGGTGAAAACTTAAAGGGAATGACAGATCCTACATCACAGTTCAGCTCCACAAGCCTTGGGAATCATGCACCCTTCAGGAGTCCTGGGATGTATGGGACTCACTGGTATCACTGAACACCCAGAAATACCACTCCAGATAGCTCAGCATCGCAGAAACTCAGTGAGAGCCTATGACTGAAGGGACTTTCCCATGTGAAGATATGAGCAAAAAAGATACTGTACTGCATTTATCGCTTTTATTTAAAGGAGATTATAATCCTGGCACAGGTCTAAGAAAAATTGCAAAGCAGGTGGAATTTTCTTTGGCATCTTTTTTTTTCCCTGCTTTCTTCCACTTCTGATCTCAATGAACTTTGGACTCCCTTCCCCTTCCTTACCTTGTTTCTGAATATTCGAATTATCTGCAATCCTCCAAGGCTCCTAATTCATGTCTGCTCATTTATCTTGCCCTTCATTGGATTATTTCAAGTTACATTTATTTAGAAACTAATCGTGTTTGACACTGGGTTGATTTATTGAGGAACCAAGAGAGCCTTGACAGGTTCCTGCCTTTGGAAAAATATTATCTGTCTGGCTGAAGAGTTTGAGCAGTTTGAGTTTAATTTCATAGGTAACTGCCTCTAAACTCTATTGTTTTGTTTTGTTTTGTTTTGTTTTGTTCTGTTTTGTTTTGTTTCAGGGCCTTGCTATGTAGTTCAGTGAGGTCTTGAATTTACTTTGTAATCCAGGCTGACTCTTATTCATGGCAATCCTCCTGCCTCAGCCTCCCGAGTACTGGGATTACAGGCACGCACCACCATATCTGGTTTAAATCTGCCTGTATATTAGAATTACCTGTAAGATTTTATAGTACAAAAGTTCTGTTTCTTTGGGTACAGGTGAACCTTGGGTGTCAGAAGACATTGTTCAGTATTTTGAAAACTCCACAGGTAGTTTTGCTCTAAGACCAGTTAACAGGGATGTTGAGAATCATTGAAACTTTCTGAGCTTAGGAATCCAGGAAATCTGACCACTTGCTCAGATTTCTTCTACAAAAAGAACAGTGTGCTGTTCTCAATCATTCCTGATGCTCTTGTTTATTACTGAAGCTCTCTGCCAAGTTCCTCAGTTTTTAGTTCTGTGCATTTAAGGTAGGACATTACTCCTATTCGCTAACACAGTTGTTGATGGCAGTGCCGCATTTACATATTTTATCATGTTTATGATTGTACAAGCTTTAACTATTACCGTCTAAAACATGCTTCAGGTACTAACTGTGCCTCTTCCTGGGTTCTACACACAGGGTGTCCGACGGCATCTTTGAGGGAATGTACAGGGATGTCAGTTAGAAAGATTGTTTTCAACATGAAGATTTTCAAACATGCAAAACAGCTGGAAAAATACAATGCTAAGAATACTTTCTATCATAACTCAGCAATTGGCACTTTGCGATATTTGCTTTATCTCTCAGCTTGCATGAATGTGTGCTTACATTGTTATGATGTATTTATTTTGTTGAGCCAAGTGAAAGTAAATTTTAGATATCCTGACACTTGCTTAATACTCTAGCATGCTTTTCCTAAGAATAAGGACATTCTCTGATGTGTAAGGAAAGAGGTTACCATCACTCCAAAGAAAATTAACAATATTTCCAAAGTTTCACCTACTTACTTTCTCACAGACACCGTCTAGATTTCATTCACTTTGTCCAGTGCAGTGGGTTCTCTCAGACATCTTAGTTGCCCAGAGGAGAAACTTTGAGGAATAAGCAGCACCTATAGGACAGCCCAGTAAGAAGTTAGTTCTGGATAGATCTCAAAAGCAGGTTGAACAAATGTCTCATCCTGCCAAAATATCCATCCCACAACCTAGGCCAAGTGGAGCAGGTCATCCCATTCCACAGATGCGCTCCTTTACACTGTCTTAGATACAGAAAGGGGAAAGGTCCTTCCCTGTCCTGAGAAACTCCAGACGCTATTCGTCTGCCCTCATTTTTAGAATAGAAATTTGATTGGTGAGTTTACAACAAGGCATCTACATCATTAACTTCTGGTAAAAGGTAAGAAGTTTCTTAAGCTTATGGGATCAAATGACTCCCCGGTGTGATTAAAGAGTTAAAATTGTGGCCCAGTGTCACGCTTCAGGGAAGTTGTAAGACGTGGAGATCAAGGGAGTTGCAGTGTATACCTCTGTATGCCCTCCGATACTTTCTCCATAAAACAGTATCAGGCACAGCTGCACATGGTATGGTTTTACACACTCTTAATAGTTACAGCATGCCTATCAAAGGCTTCATAATGACAGCTGGTGGTGCCCATCACAATTAAACAGTAACACAACCCGTAATTAGATCATTTCCAGAAAGAGTCTCTCAGAGTACTGGCTTTCACAAATCAGGCCTGGGGAAGAGTCCTGGGCAGGATTTTCCAACCTTAAGGTTGATCCATTTTCATTATTTGCTGCATGGCTCCATAGCATCGTAGCAGCAGATTCTTCCCAAGCAGCAGACGGTGGGTTAGAAGGAAGCATAAATATAATTGCTAGCTTAAACAGGTATGAGTCTGGGAGTTACTTTCTGTTCCTGTAATGCAGTTGTTGTGAAAGTCATGACTTGTCTATGAGACCAAAGTACAAAGACATCAATAAAAGTGATGTGTGTATGTTGTGTGTTGTGTGCATGTGTGTGAGTTTGACAGATATTTAACACACCCAAGATGTGGTCAGTACCTTCTGAGCAATTGGTCACCATTGATTAAATGGAATTCCTCCACTGTAGGTTACCTTGCTCCCAGGATGTTCTTTGCAGTGATGTGTTAGTCTGCGTTGCCTATGGAATTTTCTCAGGCATATGTATTGGCTGTTGTACATTCTTTACCGTTGAATGCTGGAACTTCCTGCTGTTCCACTGTGTATGTAAAGGGTAGATGTAAGGTAGGAGTTTAGGGCTGGGACAAAACTGGTCAAGCGAGTGAGTGGAACCTGTCAAAGTCATGTGACCCAGGGCACAAGCACAGAACATAGAACCCTAGATGATGCTGCAGTTCCTGAATCCTGTGCATGGAACCAATCAGAAAAGTGCGTTTTCGAGCCTTCATTTACACCAGGCATAAAACTGTTTGAGTCTTCCATACGTCAGTTTAAATCTGATGTGACTGAATTTTTGATAAGACAACAATCCCAAATGCCTTATCCGCACTAGGGGGACATCAGTCCAAGAATTCCAGATGTGAGAGACCCCGTCCCACTACCCTTGTGGCTCCTTTCACTCTGCTGAATGTACTCCTTCTCCACCTTCAGTGAAAGTACATCCCCACTTCCTTTTCTGTGTGTCTTGTCCAATTTTTGTCCATGATACCATGAACCTGGAAAGAATTTCTTTAGGGCCCAAAACCAACAAGAGAAATTCAGGGTGGTCTAAATTTGTGTCTGTTTAATGTGAATGCTATAGACTCAAAACAGATCTTCAAAATTAGTATATAATACTTGGAAACCAACAAAAATTAATTATCCAAAGTAAATAGACCTACAAGACATGGCAGAAAGTACTAACTTCATTTAATCTCTGATACTTAGATTTTTCCTACAGAACTCACAGATTTATTCCCTTAGTTTATATCACCTGCATGTGAGCAAATTGGATTGTCTTCTCTAGCCTTAAACACCTTCTTTGCTTGTGCTGAGCACTTTCCCTTTTCTTTCTGAGCTCTCAACACTTTCTGGTCTGTCCATACAGAGAAGATGAAAGCCATTAAATTTAAACTCTCAGCTTTCTTCCTGTGCCCTTCACAGTCTGCCATTTGGTTGTCCTCTGCCTTGTCTTTTGCTTCTGTCTTTGCAAGTGAAGTAATTGATTATTCTCTTAGCAAAGATAACTTTCCTACTGGACTCTAGCTTTTTTCTTTTCTTTTCTTTTTTTTTTTTTTTGGTACTGGGTATTTAACTCACGACCTCACACTTGCCAGGTAGGCGCTTAAGCCATTGAGCTAAATCCCCAGCCCGGGACTCTAGTTTCTAATGGAGCTCCTGTGCCTTACTTAGTGTAAGCTTCTAACTCTATCTTGGCTTTCTCTTATCTTTTCATGATCTTGTTTTACAGATGAATCCAGGCTTCCCTATCATAAAACATAAACTGATAATTGACTCCTTTTATTACCAAATTCTCACAACTGTAACCAATGTCTCATGAATCTATTTTCAAATAATTCTCTTCTCTCCTTAGTTTATTCACTTATTAAAAATTCATTCTGGGTTCCTCACCAAATCTAATAGTCTTTCTTTAAGCCCCATGATCAGTCTTTGTACGTTCATATTCTTGACCACCACGCTGTGTCTATCTCTCATTCCTTTACTCCTCTCCCTGGACTTTTTAGAATCAAGACCAGATCCAGACCTCTCCTCAAGAGTCTGCCAACCATTTTAAAACTTTTCTTTCGTACTTTTGTTTCCTTATTCAGGAATTGAACGAATCCATTGAACACCTACGATGGCACTGCGTGGAAGAAACAGAGAGATAAACAAGACTGGCTCTGTGCTGTTATGGGACAATTGCTTTGTGGGGAAGATAAGCAAACAGATCATTACAAATGGTAAGATCTATGGTAGGCTAGTCAGGTGAATCCAGTGGGAGTGCAAAGGAAGGTGCCTAACTGAGTCTGGTTGTTCCAAAGGTAGAGATTCCTGGATATCTGCAGGATGCATGAAGTTAGTAGCTGAAAAACAACCAGTTTAGCAAGGTGCTCAGTACTTCTGGGATATATGTATTAGAGGGAAGAAGAAGGATCTCAGAGATAGACATGCTAAAGAGGTCTCATTTCATGATAACGATTTGAAGCAGGGAGTAATGAAAATAGACTTTTTTTAAAGAGTAGCAAATTTTATTGGAGGAAAGAAATAGGAAATAGGAGTGGGGTATTGGAAATAGAAACAGCTCTTGAGTGACAGGAGGGGTTTGGAATGGGTTGCCCTAGCTTTATTTTTATGGAAAAATCCAACAGCGTCCTTGTAGAGAATGGATGTAATGAGAATAAGATTAGAGACAGGGAGGGACTGCCACATCTGACAGAAAATAATGATCATGTAAATGAAGACATTTCTATAGAGATGGAAAGAAGTAAAATTTCGGGAGATATTTCAGAAGCAGAATTGATGGGCTTGGGTTTGGTTGTGGATGGATTGAGACAAAGAGATATTTTTAGCAATCTACCTTGAACAACAGTTATTTCTGGACTTGAGAGTCTGGGGGTGGTGGGGTGGGAATAAATTGGAATTATGGAGGTGAAATATTAGTGGTTGAACATGTTGAATTTGAAGATTTGAAGATTGTCATTTAGGACGTGCCAAAAGTTTTCTTCTTTCTCTGGAAAAGCTCTCTTGATTTGAGAATTTCAAGGTGTTAGAAATTTGGAGGATAGCAAGATATAAAAACCAACAAGAAGGCTTTATATATCCACATTCCTTATCCAAAGCAATGTTCAAATTATATGTACATGTTATACTGTCTTTCATCTTCTGCCTGAAGATGACAGTAATAACAATTATTGAGTCACTTCATAAGCCAGATCTAGATCTAAGTGCTTGCCATGTATTGATTCATTTAATTATCATGCAGTCCATGATAACTATTATGTTATCTTTCCTTTTACAAATAAGAAAACAGAGTGTGTAACCAAATAATACATACTTAGTAGTGTCAGAGCTAGGGGATAAAGTTAGGCATTCTTTCTTCAGCATATTCTTCTTAGATTTAATTTCTAATCATTCACAAAGCAAGTATCCACAAACTCTGACACATGGTCATATGTGTCGTCCAAAGAGAGGCTGGTACCTATTGTTAAAAATAAAATTTTACTGTTATAGAACCAGGCCCACTCATTTTCATATAGCCTATGAGAGATTTGCAATACAATAGCAGAGCTGAATAGTTGGAACAATGGCTCACAAAGTCAAAACTATTCTTATTTCATCCTTTATAACGAAGGTGGTGAACCTATGATATGTATGTTATTGTGTTTTTAAGACAGAAGATGTTGATGTACAGTTGTTTTTTCTCAACCAAAACATTTGTATTCAGGTTTAACGGCAGGATTGGCTTTTTGTGATAAATAAGTAGGTTCTGGTTGCAGTTTGGCACTTGCCTTCTAAAGGGTTCACCGCTGGCCCTGAAGCAAGGCCAGCAGATCGCTGTAGCTGCTGGTTTCAAACAGGAGCCTAAAGAGAATTCTTTCTGTGGTCTGTTGGCCATTTCAGAACTTTGGAAATGTAATGAATGGTCAATTCATCAGAAAGAAATAGCAGGTGAGTATGGCGGAGTTTAGGGGGTCTGCAGCGGAGAGACGCTGGTGCCTCAGGACCTGCACCATGTGGTTGACCCAGGGTGCCGGGAGAACAAGGAGCTCCTCCCCTCTCTGGGGAGCGCCTGTGATCCTGCAGGCTTGTGGGCTGAGAATCAGACATCTCATGTCGTCCTGTCCCCTGCCCTGTGTTCCCCTCCCCCTTAGCCAGTGGGAGCCAGTTAACTACACAAAAGATTGGCTATGTTATTTATTATGAGCTCCCCATATGCAAAGATATGGACAACCATTTGGAAGAGAACAAGCGACAATATGACAGATAGTGAAGATCTCTGGTTGTCTAGCTTTGAAATTTATGCTTTCTTATGTCCCATTCTGTTCTATTTTGTTGTGTTTAATTTTACCCCCTTTAAAATAAAATTTAAAAAAATTAAAAAAAAATAAAGGGTTCACCACCACTGCTTTATGGAATATGTTTGCTGATCCTGATGGGAAGGATTATAACTCCGCATCCTGGCATTTGTTTGCTTTTCTTTTTCTGTTTTTGTATCGAGACAAACCTATGTAAACAAGATGGTAGAAGCTGATTTTTAAATTTCACCGTTCAGTCTTCCTGCAGCAGAAATTGTGGGACAAAGGTTTACAACCTTCTTTGCCTTACTTCTAAAGGGCACAATAGGACAAGTTTCTCTCCCTAAGCTATTACGGGAGCTATACATATTTAAAAGTCAAACATGAAAAATAAACAAAACATTAGTCAAGAGCTTAGTGGATTTTTTTTTATTGTCCTTATGTTCAAATAACAAGAGGTCTCTTAGAAGTAATGAAGCAGGGAACTTTGATCTTCCTTTTGAAAGACCAGTGGTGTCATCTTATTTTTCAAAGCTAATTCAAGGAATTTGTACCTATATGAACTCTTGTAACAAATATCTGGTGATAAGAAGGCTTTTTCTTGAATTTATGGGTCTGAAGCTCAATTGAAAACAGGGTTAGAGATACTGATTTAGAAATAACTGGAATTTGGGAGACTCTGTGTCTTAGTTACTTTTTACTCATCGCTGAGCCAAAATACCCAATGCCCAAAGGTGGGAAAGGAGAGGTTTATTTCTTGCAGTTTTTGGAGGTTTCAGTCCATACTCAGTTGGCTCCAAGGCAGGGTGGCATGGCGGGGCCGCAGTTCATGGCAGCTGCAAACAGCAAGCAGGAAAGGGCAAGAGAGAGAGACACCCCTTCTTCCTGCCATTACATCACATCCTGGCTCCACCCCTAGGAGGGCGTAGCACTGACACCACCAATTCAAGCACTAGACAATGAACCAATCACAAATGCATAATGCAAAGGCATGAGGCTTGGGGGCCACCGACATAAACCATGACACTCTGGAATCATTTCTTTCTCTACCTGATCCTTAAATATAAATTGCTTCACAAGATTCTGCCCTTTTCTCTGTTCTCACTAGATAATCCTTTCCTTGGTGACCTAATTCATTCTTATAATCTCAGTTGTGCCTGACAGCAGAGATCTTCAAAATGACAGGATTTTAAACTTACTTCCCTAGATCGGCCCTAAAGTCTCACCTTACCCCTATGGCATTTTTTAAATATGTTTTTTTCTTTTTCTTTTCTTTTCTTTTTGGATATTTTCTTTATCATGAAATTCCCCAGCAAAAATTGCACTCTGTTACTGTCTTTCACTTGGTACCACTAAAATGAAACCATTTATAGTATTTATTTATTTATTTTGTAGGGCCTTGCGGATGGTATAGGAGCTCTGTGGCACTGAGCCATGTTGCCAGCCCTGCCTTCTTTTTAATACTGTGTATCATTGGATTTTACCAACACAAGACATTTCATTATCTTTCTAGACCCAGTTTACTTCCCTACTCTCTTTTTTCATTTTTGTTTTTGCAGCACTTGGCATTTAAGCACTGGTCAAGAACTCCCATTGAGCTAACTCCCAGCTCCCAGCCCCACTTCTCTGCTCTCTGTTAATCCTATTTACTTAAATTAAGCTGGGCCTAAATAAACTTTACTCATAACACTTTAAAAGAAACGAAGCATTCTCCCCTTCCCCTTTGACCCATGTTTCGCTACAGAGTGTGGGATGGGTGACTTGTTGGAAGCATCACTGCCTCCCGCCTTGGTACTTCCCCCCACCGTGACTCTGGTGTGCCATTTACACAGAAAGGGAGACTGTTCCTGAAGAACTGCAGCCTTGACTGTGAATCCTGACCGTGGGAAGCCTTCATCCTTCAGTGAGTTGTTAAGACCTAATCAGCCCCAAATTGCCTACCAGCAGCAGGACTGACAGAAATCAGATTTACTGTCTTTCAGAAAGGGAGGTGATTCCTACTGCACAGCAGAGGCAGGCAAATGTGATAGGCAGGCTTCTACTGAGGAATTTTGAGGGGAGTCCGAAGGAGTGGGACTCAGTGTTGAGGTTGTTGTTTTGAGGTGGAAGTAGGAAGAGAGGGAATTAACAGGGATTGAGTGGGCCAAATAGGTGAAGATGACTGAGGAAATGGGAACCTGCATGTCACCAGTAATGAGTGAGATAGCAAGCCTCTGAGGCCCTTAAGAAGTCTATTAGCATCCAAAGTGGGGAGGGGTTATTAAAGCACTTTATAACCGCTGTATACCCTTGGCAGAAAGAAGCAATGTTTCTTGATAATTTTTCAGCTGATTTTTATCTGTGACTGTCTTTCTAGCCTGACGAGTGGCCGGACTTCTCTTTTACTAGTTCACATTGATTTCTTATTCTTTTCAGGTTCAAACATTTGAACTCTTCCAGGGTCTTGGATTCTAGACCCATGTAAACACTCACCGAAATATATCTCCTCCTTGCCATTCGGCAAGTTTAAGACTCCAGTGATCAACTTAAATTAACTTAATGAAAACTTGTAAAGCAATCAGCAAGCAACTACCAGGTCTCACTTTAGGATATTGCATTAGTCAGGGTTTTACTAGAGAAAATAGATATAACACGAGATATACAAATGTATAAGAAATGATAAGATTGGCGTATGATGGTCAGCCACAGAGTCAGATAAGGAAGCATGCACAGGGTGTCTACAAGCTGCATGCAGAAGGATTCTGGAGTTCACCCTAGTGTCTCATGCAAGTCCACACCAGCAGGCTAACAGTTCTGTGACAGAAGCCCAAAAGCTCCATGATGGAAGGCTGAAGAGTCTACACTGAAAGCCAAGAGACAGTGTCCAAACCAAAGGCAAAGACTGAAGCTTCTTCAAAGAATGGAATGCATTGGTCTTTGCTCCTTCCCTTTTATACCTCCAGGTGATGAGCCACCCTATAATGGGTGTAGAGTTGCTAAACTCATTTAGTTAAGTTTCTAAATGTCTCAAGTTGACACAGTCAATCAACCACTAAGATATTTAGGTCTTTCCAAATGCCCTGCATTTTGCCTTTTGATGGTTACTGCCTTTGCTAATACTCTTTTCCAGCTTAGAGTAGATCATTACTCCTGTCCCAAAGCTTGGGTTTTGGTTGGAAAGAACATTGTTTTTGAGGCTTACCATGGTTTGACTCCGTTATTTTCAGTTTCCCTACCTTTCCATGTACCCTGTAATTGAGCCATACCACAATGACCCTTGCATTTTTGTATCTCTGTCTTTACTCAGTCACTATTTTCCCATCCTTAAATTTCTTTCCTTTATTTTTACTCTAATCAAACTCCTATTCCTGGGGCTGAGAGGCCAAGTATACAGCTCAGTGATGAAGTGTGTGCTTAGCATTTGTAAGGCCCTGGGTTCAAACAAAACAAAAATCCAAAGTCAAGTCCTATTCTTACTTGATTCATGAAGCCTGATTCATGAAGCCACCTTGATCCACCCAATTGAAACTGCTAGCTTTTTCTTTAGCACTCCTACAACACTTTGCCTGCAACTCTGCTTACTATTGGTTTTGTTTCGTCTTCTAAGTACACAGTGGTTATATAGAGTTTTCCTTGATTTTGAAAATAAGTTTATCTTACCCACTCCCTATGTACCAGGCAAAGTTCTTAGCCTGAAATTCATGATTTCATTGTGATCCAGTCGGAAGTGTGGGAAGGTGGGGCATGTGTGAAATTATATATATATAAATATACATACATATGTACACAACTTTCATCACATGCTCTTAAGATCAACTTTTAGATTATTAGACTATTGTAGAATGGGCATTCTGCCACTCAAACAGATGGAGGAGATGACTATAAGCAACCAAGAGATCATGAATGTGCATCAAATGTGGGTGCTTAGGGCATGAAACCCAGCTGTGCAGGTGGAGAACACTACTCACCTAAAGCTGCCAAGGGCTATTAGCCACTGCTGATTAAACTCTGGACTGCACTGGCTTCTGGAAATTGCTGTAAAATTCAGCCTTTCCTAGTCATGGCACAGAAGCACAGGAGTTGGCTGACTTTATTTACATAAATGCTTGACTGCCTTTGTTAGGAGCTAAATTGGCAGTGGCAGCAATGCTATTTGCCCTTTTCTAGTCTCAGATAAATATTAGTTTGATTAATAATCATATTTCAATTTATCACAGGCCTGTGAGATAGAGTAGAATTGTAGAAGAAAATATATTATATGACATATATCTTCTTCCTATCATTACGGTAAACAGAAAAGCTCTTGAGAAAGATTTTCTGGTGCCATATTTTCTCCACTTCTTCATCATGATACAAGTGTCTGATTGTGTCAACACAAATAATGCCTAACCAAAATGATAGAATGAGATTACTTGATCTTCAGTATAAGGGGTAGATAGGCCTTTGGTTATACTTCTTGACTGCCCATGCTAATATTTTGAGAATATTTTTCCTGACATTTCTCTCCTTCCATGCCTTTCTCAGAAAATTCTTTGTGAAATTGATTTGGCTAATAAAAGCTAACTAACTAAAAAAGGCATTGAAAAATACACACACTTTCAGCCGTCAAATGCATTCATGTGTCTGTCAACAATTTTCATTTTAGTACTTGTGGAGATTATTTAACACAGATGATTCTCTCTCACAGGGTATTCGAAGACAACAAATACGCAATTCGGGTAGCTGGATTTCCAGTAGAGATGTTTTTCTTCAAAGTGACTCATCTGGATTGTTTCCTTCTGTTCAAACCAAGTCATAAAAATCCTGCTACTCAAATACATTATAAAAATCAAAGATAATTATTTCAAAAACAATTGTGATCAGCCTCCCATCCTAGCCATGTATGAGTGAGGGACTTATTAACCTGAAAGAAAATAAACTTGCATATGGCCAAATCAATCTTTACCATTGGGTTTCTTTTGGATACAAGGTTCCAGGACAGCAATTCTAAAGCTTAAGGGTGCATGAGAATCACCTGAAAGGTTTGTTAAGACTACAGATTGCCGGGCTGTACCTTCAAAAATTCTAATACTGCATATCTGGGGTGGGGCTGGAGGGCAGAAGTTCACAAGTTCCTATGAAATGCTGGTGCTGCTGGTCTGGGAACCACATTTTGAAAACAACTAATTTATGTCTTTAAGGTAACAAGGTGTTTGCAATTAGTTCAATCAGGACAAAACACACTTTAAAATACGTAACAATACAAGGTCACATAAGGACCGCAAGAAGTGCTACACTCTAAGTGTACAGAAAGATCAAGGGTTCTAGGCTGGTAGGATTTCAGTGGACTCCCAAGTTTGCATAGGTTTAAGATCATCAGAGGGAGGTGGAGGCATTCCAGAATGGGGCAATAAACCAAGCTAGCAGCAGTAAAGACTAGAGAGGCTGAAAGGGACCCATTTGTGGAGGGCTTTCAATTCTGTTTTATAACGAGTACAGACTTTATACAGTAGGTAGTATTTCTTCCACTGACATTGTTTCAGGTGACAGGCAGGCACAAAGATCTAGCTCCGCATCACTACAAACCATTTAAGCTTTCCAAAGTACTATTTAGGGGCTGTGAACTAGTAAAGGTTTTGTTTATCTCTGGTGTTTGGTGAACACCAGAGATTGATTTAGACTGGGAGGTGGATTGTTTGTACTTTTTAATCAATTTACTTTTCCCATATGGATGTAAAAGCTGGTAGGTTTTGGAGGTCTCCTGAAGTGTTGTGCAAGGAGAGCGGTTGGGTATGGTACGTGGATGGCCAGTGCATTCCCCAGTGGGTCCGAAGTGGGTGGAGAACACCAAGCACTACTTTTCATCTTTAAAGTGCACTCTTGGAGATCACCTGGAGATCCTCTTGAAAAGCAGGTACAGATTCAGCAGAACTGAGATTATGTATTTCCCACAAGTTCCCAGAGGATGCTGATGCTGCAGTCCGCACTTCGAAGCAAGGTACTATGGGACATCCAGAACTCGTCATGGGGAGAGGTCTGCTGGCCAAATCCCCTAAAGGAAGCATAGGTGCAATCCTCAAAGACCCCTACCCTATGAGCAAGGGTGTGGGGACAATGCGAAGAAGAGTTTGAGCAGAGCCCGGGAGGAGGTCGGCCGGGAGGGTGGGGACGCCAAGGTGCGTCCCCACCAGGTACCAGCCTTAAGGTGATGGCGCCCCGAAGTCTGGCACGCGGCTTGAGGGCCGCAGCGCGATTTCCGTACTTTCGGCCCTCGGCGGCTCCCATCGCGGCTCCGCGGTGCGAAGCGGAGACGCCGACGGCGGCGGCCGAGCCCTCCTCACGCGGGCGCGCGGGCATGCGGACACCCACTCCGCCGGTCCTGGCGCTCCGGCTCCCGGAAGCGGAAGGGGAGCGCGGCGGGGCCTGGGCGGCGGCGGCGACACCAAGGAGGAGGTGGAGGAAGAGCTGCTGGAGGTCGCCTGAGCAGCGGCGGCGAGGCGAGCCAGCAGCGCCGGTGAGTGTGTGCGGCGCGGGGGGAAGCGGCGCCCGCCCGCTGCCCCTCGGCGCCCGGGCCGCTCTCCCCAGTCCCAGCGCCCTCCGGTGCCTCCCGGTCCCCTTGGTGTACCTGCCCTCCCGGGCTCAGACCCCGGCTCGGAGCCCCGCGGACTCTCGGTGCCCTCCTGCCCCAGGCCGGGCCTTTCTCAGCGCATCTTCTGCTAGAACGGCAGCGCCCGCCAAGTGCCCCTGCCATAGCCGGCGCCCCTCCCATGGTGGGTTTCTGCTGTAGGCGATGCCATTTGGGGTAGTTAAAATCTGTACCCTGAGTTTCTCGCCTGTAAACTACGTTTTCCCTGTGTGCACCTCTGTGGGGAAACCAGCATCCCAGGTCTCTTCTGGGCAATGACAGAGCCTTTCATTCATTTCCAGACGGCCGCAGAGAACTATCAGGAAGAGAAATAGTTTGTTGGGTTAATGACCTTCCTTTCCCTCTGATCTCAGAATGGTTCATGGATGGCAACAACTTGTTTGTTACCTTTCTCCATGATGTGTTGTTGGGTTTTAACTGGAGAGAATATTTAAATTATGATCTTTGTCAAACTGTATTTGGGTCAGATTTTAAGATGTCTTGTA
The DNA here is from genome assembly GCA_004027295.1 of Dolichotis patagonum. NCBI lineage: Eukaryota > Metazoa > Chordata > Mammalia > Rodentia > Caviidae > Dolichotis > Dolichotis patagonum. The sequence goes on along the minus strand of PVJX010011862.1, from coordinate 32,212 downwards.
AGTCATTGGAGGATGTCTGTGTCTCCAGGGCTCAGAGGAGCTGACCAATTATTACTTCAAGAAAATATTACAATGAATTAGCCCATAAACATACAAGAGGAAAAAGAAATCGAGGTCACTGTGGGCAGCAGGTCATAAATGATGCTGTAAAGTTATAGTGTAAAATAAAGACAAATAAGGATAATAAAGTGCGAGTGAAAGAATCTCTCAAATGTGTCCTCTGCCTACTATGCTAATATGTGCAAGCTAACTAAATTGCCTACTTTGTGGTAAAAATAATAACACAGTAGTACTTACCATTCGATGACTAGTTATTATGTGTCATATTTAGGTTAAAAGGCTTTTGGTGAAGTAGCTCAAGTTTTTCTAACTCTTTAGATTTATTTTAAAGATAAAATTCAGAGAGCTTCTCTGTTTTGCTTTAAATGTGTTCTTTTTTCGGTTTTTGAAGAAGAGATGGAACAAAAATCAAGTGGAAAGAATGAATCAAGTAAGATTTGTTGCTGTGGAATGGAGAACCAGATTTCTAGTACCATTTCTGTCACTTTACAACTGTGGGGTCAAGGGTAGGTCAGTGACTCAAGTTGATCTTTAATCCATACCATTAGAGCGCCAGATTGAATTAAAGTTGTGTTTAAAACTTCTACATTTTTATCTGGCAAATATAAACAGTTTAGGACTCTTACGTTGGAGATATGTTTAAAACATTTACCTCATGAAAAGTGTTAGTAAAATTTTGGTGTAGGACAGATGAACTACAAAATTCATTTTGGATGTGAAACAATAGAATTACATTAGATTTCTTAAAACTATTGAGATTTCTGTTAAACTTACTGTATTTTAGGAATTAGAATAAATAAATTAGCATGTTTTAAATAAAGTGACAAGATTTGTGTCACATTACTTACCTGTGAGTTGCTTTGTATAATAGAAATCTAAGGGCTTTACAATTTTAGATTTACATAATCATCAGCCTAACAGGTAGGCAATAAAACAGGAAATAATGAATCATAAAATTTTACTTGTTTACCCACTACCTACTTTAAATCTATGATTTTAGTCTGTGGAGTGTGATTCAGAACCTGTGGAAAAGCATATGAATAAAATGGTGTTATGGGTTAATGAAGAAACTGAGAAATCTAGTAATGTTTGTGTGGACCTTTTTTTTTTTTTTTTTTTTTCCCTGTAACTGTAACTAAGAGTCAACAAAAACTTTCAGCATGGCAGCATCAGTCTTGCCAGGCGTAACAGGGAAAGCAGAGGAAAAACTTTTTATTGCCAGGAGATTGTTCTGTAGAATTTTTTATTTCTTTACTCTTTATGAAAAATGTAGACATTTTACTACTTTGCAAATATTGGGACTGACATTCAACTTTTCAAATGTTGTAGAAATGAAAGACAGTATAGCATCTAGTGGGAGAATCTGTCCATCAATCTCTCTTAGTGACTAGAGTTCACAGTGCTTGCTCATGCTGGGAGCGAGTTGTGGCAGTGGATGGAGGGTGATGGCTGTAACATGGGGGCCTCTTTTTCCTTGCACTGTTCTTTACTGAGTAGATTAACCTTCACCATTTCATAGGCTAAATGAAGATTTTCTCTCTGCCTGTCTGTTTCCCCTTTCACAAAATGGCAGGTTAGGGGAAAGTTAGTGTCTGTATTCACTGTACTTTTCTTTCAATAGTAATTTAAAATGCTCAAGTATGATCTTAACTAGACTCTTGATCATAAACCTGTGTGTGTGTGTGTGTGTGTGTGTGTGTGTGTGTGTGTGTTCCCCTACACTGGAAATTGAACCCAGAGCCTTGCATGCTAGGTAAGCACCCTGCCACTGAGCTATGTTGCTGTTCCTTTTTTTTTTTTCCGGTACGGGGGAGGGGCTTGAACTCATGACCTCACGCTTGCCAGGCAGGCACTGATGCCACTGAGCTAAATCTCCAGCCCTGCACTTTTTTATTTTATTTTGTGACTGGTTCTTCCTGAGTTACCTAAGCTTGCCTCAAACTTCCTATCTTGCCTCAGCCTTCTGAGTAGCTGAGATTACAGGCCTCCATCACCATGCCTAACTTCTAATCATTGTATTTTAGATCAAAGTTCTACTTTTTTTTGGCTTGAAGAGATCCCAGGGCGATGTGTAGCAAGACAACTTCTCTACATGTTTATAGTACAATACACCTGAAGTTTTTCTCCCTTTGTTAACTAGCTCACTTTACTTACTGTTGCAGATAGGAGGTAGTGTGGGGTATTGACTCACTACTTTCAATGATAACTCAGGAACATTTTCATTTTTGAGTTTCTAAAAGTGAAGTAAAACTTTTAAATTTCATTTTCTCTTTCTCCTCACTTTCCCCACTTCCCTTTAAAGTTACCATTTTAGAGATGCTACTTTCTTCCCAGGCAGCTTCTCATTTAAGTATCAGTTTTTCAACCCTCTAAGTTGAGATTTTTATCCCCATTTTACAGTTGGTCAGACCTAAGCTTGGAAAGGGAGTAAGAGTCTGTGTTACAATGGAAACATGGCTCTTTATTTATAACATGGGTGCAATATTTTCTACTCTTGGTAATAGGTTGAATATTTATGTGCTATTTTAAAACTTGAATTCCCTCATTGGCTGATTATTACAGGCACATAGAACTTGATGTTTTAGGTAAACTCACAATTAGCCAGTTTTCAGAGCAGAATATAATCAGATTACTCATACCTTTATAAATATGTTTAAAGATACATTTGACTTTTTTGTCTACATTAACTTTTGGCTAAAGTAATGTTTTAAGTTTCATATACAGTTTTTTCATGTAATGTTTATTTTCTCTTGGCCACTGGAGGGAACTCTGTGTGTGTGTGTGTGTGTGTGTGTGTGTGTGTGTTTGAAAACTTACCTGTAAAGTAATAGCAGTGTTAAAAGTGAGTAATGGCATTTTAAAACTTTGTTCTGAAACTTTAAAATTTAGTTCTAAAACTTTGGAATGTTGCTATCCAAAATTTTGTTGGAGGCTTTTTTTTTTTTTGAGGCAGTCTTGCTCTGTAGTTCAGACTGACTTTGAACTCAAGGTGTAGCCCAGGCTGGCCTGGGATTCCAGGCAATCCTGCTGCTTCAGTTCCCTGAATGCTGGGATTTTAGGCATGCTCAGCTGTTTTTATTTTTATTTATTTATTTATTTATTTATTGGCATTTGAGTCTTAACATTATTTTAATATACCACATAATGAGATTTCATTCTACAGTTATGGTGGTGGTGTTGATCTAGCCTAAAATAGTTTTTCAGCTGCTATGTCTGTAATATAGCTCTAATAACTAAATGTACACTGAGATTTTTCTTGATTTTGAGCCAGTGAGTGACTGAGATTTGACTCATTGATGACTGGCTTGTGGAATTACTTAATAACATTACCGACAGAAACTGCTGTCATCAGGAAGCCAAACTGGAGTCATTACCTTAGCAGCATTACTGGCTTTGGCATTATTTCAGAACATTTTGGTGTGCCATATTTAATTGTTTGAATTTTTTTTTCTGAGAAAATGTAATTCATTCATTTTTGTAGTAGCAGGTCCTTAACTGTCATAACGTATTTTCTCCTTAAGGAGCAAGTTGCAGTCAAAGAGACCAATTTAAATTAGATTCAAACCTTAGAGTAGAAAGAAGTGACATTTGAGACAATCTGACAATCTTGGATCATAGGAAAATTGACCCTGGAAGGAAATATAGGTGATTTTTTTTAAATTTGTTTTTTGTTTCCCTAAGTTTACAAGAGGGAGTGGAAATGTAACAGTAATTATTATGATGTAATTTTCACATCCTCAGTAGTAATATTTCTTGTGGTGGTAGTAAAGCAGTATGCTTAACAAATTAATAACTTGTTTTTTTATTTCCTGTTCTCAAGATTGCTGTCACCCTCCACTTGGTCCTTCAGCCAGAAAGTTGGATACCACTTTTTGCTGTGCTTTTTGTTTCCAGTTTACCACTAGGTAGGTCCTTTAAGTTTTCTTCCTTAAGTTTTCCTGGATTTGGGGGATGCTTACCATGTTCCCTCGTCATTTTTCACCTGGATAACACTCAGTCTAGGTTGTTGCATGTGGTTGATTTCAGTGCATTAATTCTTCTAGGCCAGACCAGCCTTCAGGTTGTTGTTGTGCTTCCTGAAATGCAAATTTTATCCTGGAATTTATTCCCTGAAAATCTTTTAGTGGTTCCACTGTGTTCAGGGTGAAGTCTGTGGCTTCGTAGTGTTTTTTTTTTTTTAAAGGGGGTAAAATTTAACACAACAAAACAGAACAAAACAGGACATAAGAAAGCATAAATCTCAAAGCCAGACAACCAGAGATCTTCACTATCTATCATATTGTCTCGTGTTTTCTTCCAAATGGTTATCCATATATTTGTATATGGAGAGTTCATACTAAACAACATAGCCAATCTTTCACGAGATGCCCAGTTCACTGGCTCCTACTTGCTAAGGGAGGGAGTGGGGCACCGGACAGGAAACAGGATGACATGAGATGTTTGATTGTCAACCTGCGAGTTGGCAGGCTCACAGCCGCTCACCAGAGAGAGGGGGCGGTTCCTTGTTCTCCCGGCACCCCAGGTGGCCACATGGTGCAGGTCCCAAGACACCAGGGTCTCTCTCAGGCGGGCTCGCCGAAGCCTGCCACACACTCAGAGCCACTATTTCTTTCTGATCTTTCTGATGAATTGACCATTACATTTCCAAAGTTCTGAAATGGCCAACAGACCACAGAAAGAATTCTCTTTAGGCTCCTGTTTGAGACCTGCAGCTATAGCAATCTGCTGGCCTTGATTCAGGGCTACTTCATAAGTGTTTTTTAATCTGAGGTTTGCTTTCTGCCTGCACGTCATGAACTCAGTGAGCTGTGACTAGTATTACATATTTTTATTAATATAAAATAGAATAACAGTATTACAGTGCATCCTGTGTAGGAAGGAGAAAACTTTTTCAGTTATTCATGTATTTATGTGTGTACCAATAATATTACAAACTTTGTTTTTTATAGTTGATTATGGTCTAGATTTCGGCATACATTATACAGTGATTCTAGTCATTTCTGGTTACGTATATTTTTTCTGCCTGCTTTTATACCTTTGCTTATTTTTCTGTTGGTCAGAAGAGCCTCTGTTTTTCTTTTAGCTAACTCACAGGATTCTTTGTCTCTAGGAGACTTTTTCTGATGGAAATTTAACATAAGAAATAAGGTGGTTATAATGCAGTCCAGTACACAGTATCTGGAAAAAATTTTGTGAACTCATACCTTACTATAGGACATGTATTCTTGATCCCTTGCTTTCTTAGTATGTCTTACATAGTATTGATTTTGTCTCTTTTACTAGTCCATTTCTTTTGAGGATAATGACCTCTTTTTCATTTACACACTGTGCCAAAGAATAACATAGTAAATTTCGGTTGGATTAATAAAGCAGTGAATTGGTATATTTCATGTAAAATTCCTTACAGTATTATTATTTTTAAGTTTTTACTGTAAAAATTAACTTTTGTAGTTGACTCTTAGTGGTTTAATTGTAGGAAATCTTTTTTTCTTAAAACATTGTAGACTGAGACTTCACTCTGGGGATTAGTACATACATACTGTTTCTTGATCATTTTCTGTGTCTTTACTCTTCTTCTCTTCCCACTTTACCTGATCTGCTTTCTCAGCTTCAAAAAGTCTGCCTTCTTGTTTTCTACCATCTCTCCTTTATTTTGAACTTTAATGTATTTATACTTTATATATCTCACCTAAGAGAAACAATAGAATATTTAACTTTGTGTGCCTGACTTATTTCATTGAACATTATGGTCTTAGAATTCATCCATTTTCCAGCAGATGACCTGAATTCATTCTTCTTTATGGTTGATTACAATTCCACTGTGTGTGTATATACTGTATTTCTTTATCCCTTCATCTGTTGATGGGCATCTAGGCAAATATTTTCTGTTTATAAATTGTAATTAAGTATTTCTAGCCTCACATCTTGATAGACATTACCTTGCATGTGTCACATTGATGGTCTCAGAATCTGTTGTTATTTTGTGATTTGTGGTTCAGGACATGTATGTGTCCAGATTTTGAATGCATAATATTTATTTGATTTTATGGGAACTGGTTGATTTCAAAAGAAAGAACTTTCATGTATAATGGTAATCAAAACAAATTCTGGGGCAATAGGTAGGATACCAAAGCACAGACTCAGGTGTTGAATCATCTTTTCTTATTTCTGAACTTAAAATATTTGTGATTGACATTTTCACAGTTGCAATGTTTACTTTTTTACAATTTGTATCTTTGTGAGAGATCATTATTTGTTAAACCATTAATAGGTTCTCATGAAGAACTGTTATTGAAGAGAGGTCCATTTGGTGAAATGTAATTTAATAAAGAATGAATCGAGATAAAACTTCTAAGTGCAAGAACCAGAAAAAAGCACAACATATCTCGTTAAATTTGCAATTGGTAAGTTTGCATTTGATTTTACATGCGACTGTGTATTTTATGTGGCTCAGTATCCTTGAAGTCCAGTGTTTAGATGCTGTTGCTAGTAAATGAGTTATTTTGTTTTTATGTATTAATTTTAACTAAAGATTTTATAGTAAGATTTTTTTAAAGAGGGAAAAATGATATGTAAGTAATACAAGTTTCAGAAATATTGTTCTAAATTGTAAATCTTATATGGCTTCATAAGGATATCTTTCCGCATGACATTTTAACAACTAATTTTAAAAGCACCTAATAAAGAGAGGCTCAAATTATATACACTTTGTAAGGCTACCAGTGTTAGTGTCCCTTAGGATATTTCTGTTTTTCAGTTGAAAAAGATTGAGAATTATACATATTTATTGGTACACTTAAAAACTCAAATATATTAATAAAATGTGAATCTCACTGTTTTCCTCTAGTCCATTGTTAGCAAATTGGTTACTATATTTTCTTTCATATATTTTTTCTATGCATATGCAAAAGTTGCTTATGTATTACTTTTTTCTAACAAGAAATGTTATATAAACCATTGCATATCTTGCTTCTCCCCAGCATTTAATGTTGAAATTTGAAGTTTTAAACAAAAGCATGGAAATCAGTTTTATAATGTAATATCTGATTACCCATTATTTCGATTTTATAACTAATGTTTTACTGACATTCATGACATACTCATCTTTTTCTCTGTCCACCCGTCAACTTTATTATTATTTTTTGAATCTATTTTAAGGCAAATTACAGACATTAGCACACTCCCTGCAAAACACACTCACACACTCACACACTCACACACATGCTAACGTCAGTATACATATCATTAACAGGAGTTCAATATTGTCTCACAGTTTTTTAGGTTAATTTACATACATTGAAATGTACCAGTCTTGACTGAATACTTCAGTTCTGACAGAACTGCACACTTGTATAACTCAACTCATACCAAGATACAGATCTTTATATATCCCTCCTTTCCCCTTCTGAGCCTGTCCCTGTCCCTTCTCCCTCCAGAATACCACTAAGATTCCTACCCCCACCTGTAGATTTTGTCTGTATGACTTATTCACTCAGTAGTACATTATAGGTTTAACCATATGCAGGTCTGCCTCCTGTTTTTCTTTCTTTTTCTTCCTAAATTGCAGTAGCTTACATATTAATATATTAGAATTTTTATTTATTTATTTATTTATTTATTTATGTTTTTATATTAGAATTTAATCATTGCTCTCTTTTTACATGGATGTTTAAGTTGTGCCATATTTTTCTGATTACAAAAGGTGCTGTATCCTTGTGCATTCTTGTATGTGTATGCATTTTAACACTCTCATGAGTACTTCTGTAGGTATTGTTAAAAGTAAAATTACTGCCTAAAAAGGTTTTACCTTCCACAAGTGGTTCTATTGGTTTACGTACACGTTGGTACTATATGAGAGTACCTTTCCCTGTGCCCTCTCAATATTGTATATCATCTTTCTCTTTGTAGGTTTTCAGTATAGTAGATACAACATATATCTGGTTATTTCACATTTTCCTGATTAGTAATGATTAGCCATTGGAATTTTTTTCTATTTGTATATGTATGTCTGTGTATATGTACTTTTATGTCTCTAGTAAGTCATGTGTTCTACTGTTTTTTCCTCAAGGATTTTGTTTTCTTTTCACTTTGTTTTTGGTGGTTCTGAGCTTACAGATTTTAATTGTTATGTGGTCAAACATGGCTTTAGGGGTCTTGGTTATCAAAGTCATCCTCATTCCAAGTTTTTAGAACCAATTACTATTTTTTTCCTAGTAGTTTTGCTTACTATCAAAACTTAGAAGAGGAGGAAATATCTGTGAATTGAGGCCTCAGGAAACATTTCATGTAGAAAATAAGATTCAAATGGGTCTTGAATTATGAGTCGAATTTAAATAGAGTAAGCAGAGTGGTAGACATATTTCAGATAGGAGAAATGAATGATGGAATTTCTTTTTAATATTTATGGAACAGTAATAAAACTATATTGGTTGAGGTAGAGTAATCATATAAAACTAAGTTTAGAAATACACATTTGGCTAGATGGCTTGTTAATTATTTTGTCTATGATGGTCTACAATCTGTATTCTGATGTTACAATCTTCTATTGTATAGTAGTTTTCTGTCACTTTTATTTCATAGTGACTTGAGTATTCTTCCTGAAAAAAATAATGTGGTAAGATACAGTTACTTGAGAAGGAAAAAAAGGAAAGATGGTATGTCATCAGAATAATTTGGTCATCATACATATTTACTCAGTAATAGTTTCTTAGAGTTGAATTATAATTTCTTTAAAAATAGTTTGTGCTGCCAGGGATTTAGCTCAGTGGCTTAAGTGCTGCCTGGCAAGTGCGAGGTCATGAGTTCGATCCCCGGTACCAAAAAAAAAAAAGTTTGTGCTGTAGTAATTTACATAATTATGAAGTGTCACTGCATTTGAGTATAGTTACCGGATGGCAATCTTAAAAAGGTTGAAGTACCTGTCCATCTACTAGTTACATCAAAGTTTGAGTTATGAGCACACCACTTAGTATATAAATTAGTATGTTGGAATCTCTAGGTAATGAAAGTATTTTATAAATGCCACCCTTAAGATGAAACAGCAGCATTGTGCGCAGTGTGGTTGTTGCTCAGGATGTGTAACAGTTTCTGCTCAGCTATAAGCCGTGTCTGTAGCCTGGTAGATACTAGCTGAGTGGAGTGATCCGGACTTCTGTGTCAGTTATGTATTGGTGATTGTAATCTGATTTGGAGCCCATGGAAGACCACTGCTTTATATTTTACAACCCTATTGCAAAGCTATTGTGACACTAAGTTTTACTGATCAGGTATTTATTTTAAATATTTAAATGTCTTACTTGTTTGTTGTTTTATGTATATGTTTTTATCTTATGCTTTTCCTTGAGTATGTCCTTTTTTTTTTTAGACTGTAGAGTATGCCTGTTTTTTGTCGTATCTGTATGTCTATATTCAGGAAAACTAGGTGCACTTTAAATGATAATTTTTACCATGTAATATTTTCTATTGTAAAGGGTCTTGTAGTGATGGTAAAAATGTTAATTTTTGGAGAGGGAATAGAAATAGTTGAAAAACTGAGTATTTGATAGTTAGCCTACTTATTTTGCTGGATTATATGCTGTTCCTTTTCTAATGTTAATAGAAGTCACTGTATCCTGTATAATTACTGGAATTCATACTTTTTTTTTTTAGTGCTGAATAGAACCAAAACAGTAAAAGGAAGGTACATAAAGTTGGTAATAGTGAACGTGTTAAGAGAGTTTTCTGTCATTTCTTTTTGTATTTGATAGTTGGCAAGGCTGTAAAAAATTAATATTCTTTGCAGCATTTCTTTTTAGCTATACACATAAGTTACTTTTTGTATTTCAGCTACTTTAGTTTTAAAAATGATACCTACCCAATTACACAGCATGCTTTATCCTCTAACTTTCCTCACTTTAATGATACTGATCTATCTTTTAATTTCCTAATTAAAAGGTAATGAAGTTCAGTTTTTACTTCTGAAAGCCCTGGGCACTATTTCTATTTTAGATTTCTGATATAGAAGTACTAATTTGACCATATCTGGTTTAAAACACTGAATGATACTGTGTTTGAGTTGTTCTACCTCTTCCTTTCCTCTTGCTCTCTCTTCTCTTTCCTCTTCCTCTTCTTCCTTTTCTCCCTCTTTGCCCTTCTCCTTCTGTTGCCCCACTGTTTGCTGTATCTAGGAATGAGAGGGAGGGTATTTCTGTAAAATTAACTGTTCATGTTCCTTTCTTTCTTTGTTTTGATAGCTTTATGGCTTTGGTGAGCATTGGCAAGGTTCAGGGATGGTACTATGAGGCTCTTCATTTGAAAATAAATTATTCTTTGAATGGTCTAGGATGTAAATTGGAAATCTGGGAGTCATTTCTCACTTTCCTATGTGACTTCTAGTATAGAATCAATTAGGAAGACTGATTTGCTTCTATTTCTGTTGGTTTCTTCTTTAAAACGTTCCTTGGTTTTTGTATTTTCTTAAACTGTCTTTATCCTCTACACCAGAGCTCCAGTAACTTGTTGAAAGTGCAGATCTTCTCAGATTAAGTCCTTGCTTTGATAACTTTCCTGTGCATAAGAATGAATGCAACATTCTGAATGGTCCGTCTTTATGTCCTTCTTGATATAATCCCTTCTTTCTGCCCAGCCACTATTCACAAAAAGTTTTATGATTTGCAATGACAGTTTATGTACTTAGTTCTCATCTACTATGCCCTTATTAACAACTTGTCCACAAATCTGGAACTTAGCATATTATAATAAAGGCTTTTTAAATGACTTTTTCCCACTATATTGTTTGTTTCTTTAGGTAAAGACCATGTTTTATTCACATTTGTGTCTGCGATATCTAGTAAGTTACTTGTAGATAGTAGAGGCTGTGAACTAGGTTCAACTTGATGCTGTGACAGTGACATCTGAGTGAAATTCCTTAGTGGTTTCTAACTAACAGCTATATCAGCACCTATAGGGTGTTTTAACGTGTTTTATTGTTTTTGGAGCATTAAGAATTCAGTAGATCTGGAATGGTGTCTATGATTGTGTATTTTTTGAAACCTCTTTAATTGATTCTAATTTGCTTGCAGGTATGAGAATCATTGTCTTTATTAGTATACCTTTTTATGTAAAAAGTGCTCCCTAGACCATATAAATAATTGTGTAAGCTTTTTGAGTTGTATCTACTAAAGTATGGATGTATTTTTAAAGTCCCTTTAAGCGTATCATGTATAGAAATATCTTAACTCTTTCATTGTCTGATTTGGAGATCTCTTGGCAGATGTTTAGTGTACAACTGAAAAAAACTTAACTTCTTGAGTTGAGAGTAATGAGATTAGTTGGGCTTCATTCTGTGAATTTTAATATTTTTAGCCACTTTTACTTTTCAGAATCATTTCCGCAATGTTTTATTATGCTTGAAAATTAAACTAAAGCATACAGGTCTGAAGTAATAGCTCAGTGAATGTTTACGTACGCAGATACCCACAAGGTGAAGTTCAGCTCAGGATATAGAGCATTGTTAGTCTCTCAAGGTTTGTTCAAGCTCCTTTTCAGTTAATACATACTTCTTCCACTCCAAGATAACCATGATTTTGACTTGTGTAACCATCAATTAGTCTTTCAGTTAAAGCTACTAAAAGTTTTACATGTCTTTTGGTGAATATATGTACTCCTGTCCCTTGAATTTACACATGGAATTGTGGGGTTAAGAAAGACTGTATTTTAACTTACATAATGCCAGTTGTACCTTTAATATCAATTTATAATGAAAACTTTAAATTATTTAAACCTTTGAGTGAAATTTGAGTATTCTGAAGTTTCTGTTTATTTTCCTTTGTTGTAAAAAATTGTTTACAAAGGTAACTCATTTTATAGTTTCTAGAAATACAGTTTTAGTCAAAGAGAGTTTTCTATGTTAGTAATTTTTTTTTCTTCCTTAGGATTATCTTTCCTTGTGTGTTTGCCAGCAGCTATTTTACCGACTGTAAAATGGGTCTCCGGATTCACTTTGTTGTTGACCCACATGGTTGGTGCTGCATGGGTTTGATTGTCTTTGTCTGGTTATACAATATTATTTTAATTCCCAAAATTGTCCTGTTTCCACACTATGAAGAAGGACATATTCCTGGCATACTAATAATAAGTAAGTTTCTTATGTCTTTGTTTCCTTAAGAGTTTTCTCATTGCGAATGTTTTTGAAATGTAGTGCTCTTTCTATGATAACTTCCTTTTAATGTGCCAATTATTTTATTAGTGTTATAAATATTGTCATTTACTAAACTATGGAAGTTTGGAATTTTTTTTTTGTGCCGGGAATTGCACTTACGACCTCGCATTTGCCAAGCAGGCACTTAGCTGAGCTAAACCCCCGGCCCTAAACTATGGAAGTTTTAAAAAAAATAACCTTTATACATTTGCAAAGTTAGGTAATAATGTTCTTTCCATATTTATCTAGCTCTGCAAAATATATAAAGATAATTTTGGTGAAGAAAAATCTGACATAACATGACAATTTATGTGTATAATTTTAATGTTTCTTTTTGAATTTAATTGAAAATTTGAAAGTTATTAGAATGGAGATGGTCTGTATACATTGCTAGGCAATGTGATTTCATGATATGAAAATCATTGATTATGAAAGCACTTTAAACTTCTGGATAATTATTTTCTGCTCCCGTCCATTGATAATGACTTGGTTATGATTTTAAAAATCACATCCAAGTGCTATATGTACATGGCATTTATACTTTCTGCATACTTTTACCTCATTTTGGTTTCACAAGAGCTATGGGAAATACTACCTTAGTTTTAAAAATGATAAAACTGATCAATCTGTGCAGTTTTAAAGTGAGCACTCAGACTGTTCATTTTACAGTGTCTTGTTTTTATTCACTCAACAAAATTCCTCTTTTTAGTTCAAAGGTGAAATTATGGTGATTGAATCAATTTTTTTCTCTGTTATTTTATGCTTATTTTAAAATTCAAAAGTTTTTTTTATTCTAGAGATTAAGATACATTGAAAGGCAATTAAATAGCACTAATTCTGAGTTATTTTGAAGATAATGAAAAGGCTTACATGCAGAATATTTTTAAAATACTATTTTAATCCTTTCAAATGTAGTACATGTGATTAAAAGGGAACCCATTCATTTATACCATTGTTAATGGAGAATACTGTTTATAAAGAACCTGGTTTGTAGCAAGATTATCCGTTATTACTCTATAAAATAATAGTCAAAATTGGTACATTTAATAATTTTCTTGATAGTAGATTTGGTGAATGAAATGAATTGGTTGTTGAATTTTTTGAAAATTATTTATCTTGGTGTTAAATAAAACTTTTTAAACTGACTATGCTTGTTAATAAAATGCTTTGAAGAGTAAGTGAGTAATTGAATTACTTTGTTTATTTTGAAGTATTCTACGGCATTGCCATATTTTGTCTGGTTGCGTTAGTGAGAGCCTCAATAACTGATCCAGGAAGACTCCCTGAGAACCCTAAGATCCCACATGGAGGTATGGTACTCTTCGGATTTATGAGTCTTGTTGATGCCGGAATTATAATCTGTGTTAATGTATTTTATTGCCTTGTATATGTTGTATGCCACTTAACAGCACTTGTTTTTAACACTACTTTTAAGTTTGTTCTGATATTTCTTTCCAGATTTCTCTATTAAAATTGCACCTTGGCCCCTCATGTCCCTTTCATTGCCTGGCAGTCCTTTCCAGTTGGTGACATTTATCTCCCTCTGCCCACTCTACATTTATATGTTGCTCTCCATATCTAAGCTGTGTAAGGCTGTGAATTTTTGTTTTGTTTTCTTTGTTCAGTGCTATAACCCTAGTGTCCCGCAGTCTTTGCCTCTTAGAAGTGCAACAGATACTTATGATTGGAATATAATTATGTGAGATATTTTTCATTCATTTTGGGGGGGGCAGTCTTAAGGTGTTCAACTCAGGGGTACTCCATTGCTGTGCTATATGTCAAACCCTTTTTTAAAATTTTATTTTATTTTAATTAATTAATTAATTTATTTATTTTTGGTGCTGGGGATTGAACTCATGACCTCTTATTTGCCAAGCAGGCACTTACACCACTGAGCTAAACCTCCAGCCCTAAAATTTTATTTTGAGACGGGGTATTCCTAAATTGTTGAGACTGCCCTTAATTTAATCTTCCTGCCTCAGCCTCTCACGTAGCTGAGATTATAGTCTTGTGCCACCATGGCTGGCTGAGAAATTCTGTTTTCATTTGCAGAGGTAATTTTCTTGTTGGTACTGTTAGCCTCAAGGTATTGCAAATATATTTCTTAGAGTGAATATTTGCAGTGTTATGGACACTATTACCTGTAATTCTCCAAATTCTAACAATTCAGTGAAAAATTTGAAAACCTTTTATACTAGCGTATTTAAAGGTAACTTGATCATCCTGTTGCACAACTATTCAAACCACAAAAATAAATGAAGATATATTACTGTACGTATACAATACCAGATATTGTATAAACCTATTTATCCTTTGAGTCTTATTATTTGATTGTTTTGCTCTGTTCTTTTGCTTTGAGAACTCTGCATTTTATTCTAGTAAGAAATTTATTTATGTCTTTGTAGTACATAATAGAACCAATACTTTTTATAATAATTTAGTGGCTTTAGTGCATGTTAGAATTACCTGGGAAGTGTCTTAAAAATTTCAGTGTCTAATTTAGTCAGAATTAAATTTAATATAATTTAATCAGAATATATGAATATATGCATGGGTATTATTTGTTTCAAAAGATGCTAGATAATTCCAATGTGCAGCAAAGTTTGGAAACTAATGCAGTAATTCCTTGTGTAATAAGATTAATTGCCAGGTCACTTACAGAACTTCTTACAAGTCCTGATTTTATGTTCTTGAGATCCATGACTTTTGGGGTTCTCTTGCAAATTGAGAGGTCAAATAGGATTATACTAGTGTTTATGTAGCTATAGAAATTTCATACCACTGTTGAATATTTAGTTTTTACTAACTTGTAGGAATTAGTGATTAGTATATAGTTAGTTTATGTTTTGAGTGGGGACAGAGAAGAGGATGGCACTCTGTGATCTGTACAGTGAATTCCTTTTCCCAACTGGCATAGCCAAAAACCTCTCCAGTATATTGTTTAGCTGTGTTATTTACCTTAGCATTAGAATGCAATAACCCAGAACAAAAGCATTTTTAAAAATTTTGATCCATTTTTGATGAATTCAAGTGGCAGTAGGTTCCAGACACACCAATTAGTAGAAGGGACCATGTTTTCATACTGAAAGGACACAAAGCTGTCTCTAACAGGAAGAGTGCCATGACTCTGCCCCTGTGAAATTATTGTACACTTACATTGTTACATCTTAAAATTTGAAAGGAGAAAAAGGTTTATCAGTCAGATTTTTGTTGCTGTTATGAAATACCTGATGCAGGCTAACTTTATAAAGAAAAGGTTTATTTAGATCACTATTTTCAGTGCTGAAAGTCCAAAGGACATGGTACATGCTCTGGCAAGGCTTTAGAATTTCCAGTAGAATCCTCATTCCATCTAGGACTAATTTTCTAGTCTTATTCTCTTCATAGCCCTCACCAGAATTGTCCATAAGATTTTGCTTACAGAAATCTAGGCATTTTCTAGCCTCCTCTTCCAATTTTTGCAACCTCTGTCAGAAACCTAGTGCCAGAGTGAGTCTACATTTTGAAGTAGACTGTTAGTGATGACTTTACTTCTGGAGTCTACTTTTCTGTGTTTTGTGTTACAGTAGCAATATACTTGAGGTAGGATACTTATGAAGGAAAGAGTTCCATTTAACTCATAGTTCTGGAGTTTCAAGAATGATGCCTGCCTGAGAGCCATTTTGGCTGGATCATGTAATAATAGATTTCAAAGGCAAGACAGGTGGGGATGAGAAATTGCATTGCTAAACAAGAAGCTAGAGAAAGACTGGGGCAGGAACTCTATCTGGTCCTGACCTAGATCCCCGATCTCCCAAGCGAGTGTATGGCGGATGTTAAGTCACAAGTTATATGACTTTTTAGGGCTCCAGGAGGGTCAAAGCCCTTTAGTTAAGCTCGAGACTCTTGAGGGCTAAGACTAAAACTTTTCTGGATTTGCCCACTTTATTAGGACAAAAGGTGGGGAAACTGAGGAATGTGCAGGTAATGAACAGGACCTTGGGAGTCACTTTAAAGACTTCTCCAAGTAGTAAATTATGCCAATTTAGGAGAACTGTCCCCTAATTGACATTTATGGTAGGATTGATACTGCATGAATAATTTCTGCAGCTGTAGTCCCTATCTTGTTAATTGGGGTTGGAGCCAAGTGTCCGCAGCTGTGGCCTTATCTTGCCCTTTGAGGTATCTCCGGCCTCACAGGTTACTACAGGCCTCAGCCAGGACCAGTGATTCATAGAGGTTCACTTACTATAAATCAGCTCCCATCGCCAGGCAAGGGGCCGAGGCCTAGGACAGACTCACAGATAACATAAAAAGCCAATTAGTAAAATTTAAATCCTGCTCAGAGCCATTTCGTAGTGGTCTCCAACAGAACTCTCCTGAGATCTCACTCCAGGAAAGAGTATTATTTCCTTCCCAGGACAATGTGACAGTGACCTAAGAACTTCCTGCAGGTTCTGTCTCCTAGAGATGCCATCAGCTTGCACATCACCTCAATGAAGACCAAGCTTCCAACACATAGACCCTTGTGTTGGAGATAAATAACATGCAAATCATTTCAGCAGGGAATCCCAATTTTTAAGAGGAATTCTGTCCGTCAAAAAAGGTCTGGGTTTATTCTTCAGCACCACATACATTTACAAAAGTCAACAATTAATTCACAGCTTATAAAATATGAGTACAAAACAAGTATTTATGGGCTTAATTGGGTCCATGAAATGACTGTGTTATCTTTAGAGTATAAACTCTATTATTGAAGAACTTCATGGCATCTTGCTGATTTTTTGAATGTCTATATTTTATCTTATTTCAGTTGGCTTATTTTTCTTCCTTGAGTCCAAGGAACTTCCCTATTAATCAGTTGGAAAAAAAATACATTTGTTTATTGTATTTTGATGTTTCCAAGTCCTTTGATGTCTCATATCCCATGATCCTCCTGGTAATTGAGGTGGGCAGGCTGGATAGTCCGTAGCTTGGATTGTACATTCTAGGTTACACAGCTGTGATGTTGTAGAGCTAGCGTGAAGCCCAGAGTCTTGTCTCTGTTGTTTTATCTGGGGCCTACTGGCACACAGAGATGAACAGTGTTAGCTCTTTTACTGTGATTCTGGTAAAGTTGAAATCATCATGTATTTTTTGGTGCCGGCTATCTGATTCTTATAATATGGTTTTAACTTAGTAAAAACAATGCAAAATTTTAACAGTGAAAAATAATAGTATGATAAAGAGTTGAAGCTATATAATGGAATGTTTGAAGGTTGAAAATTTCAGATAATAATTGAGTTCTTCAGCAAGGCTTTAGCCTTAATACTTTTTTATTCTGTCCATTTTAATTGAATTACTCTGAAGTATTTTATTTACCTTTAGTTCTTTTTTTTAAAAGAATAACTTTATTATACATGAGATCTATTGAATCTGAAGCATGTTGAATATATGGGAATATTCCTATGAGAAATTACCAGAATTTGCTTTTGAAAACTTTTAGGGGTGTAGAGGAAATAGTCCAATGAAACTGTTACATATCTGATTATAATACTTAAATTATTTATATACATATTTGATATATCAAATATAAAGTAATGCCTTAACTTTAAAAATACCATTTTTGTCACTTTCATGTTTTATGAAATGATTTTATTCAAACTCTTAATGATTTTTTGAGTGTAAATTCCTTTAAAAGTGTGATTTAATGGCTTTTGGTATATTTAAAACATTTGTATTAACACATTTTTGACTCTGTTGTCATTCATAGAACCATTTTTTTTTTGAAATAACATTGCAGAGCAGAATCTTCCAAGTGTTTTGTTTTGATGCCATCCCTCAAAATTTTACCCCAAACTATAAGAATGCACGTGCTGTTAATGATCAGGGTCATAGGTTTGCTTTTCTTCTTTCCTTTCGTGTTACTAACATTTGTTTCCTACTTTGACAGTCTTTTATGTCATAGAATCTATGTAGGATCTAAATCTTGTACTGAGTTTGGTAGTTTCAAGTAATGTTTTTCTCTCCAAAACAGCTTTGTGATTTAAAATACAATAGTTGAGAGAGGGCCTCATAAAATGAGAGTCTTTTAAAAGACAGATATGCATTGTCTATGGTTTTTTTTTTTTTTTTGTATATTAGTCTGGTTGGTAATCTGTGTATGATAATTTATAATGACAGGATAAATAAATCTGATGCTGGCAAAATAAAAGGGGGATGGAGGGAAGAGAGGAACTAGAATTGAGATGTGGTACTATATGTACAATTCCCTATCACAAATGTAATCATTATGTACTGCAAACATAGCAATAAAAAAAAGATTCAAACAGAAAATGATTCCTTTTTTTTTGAGATAAACCACAGTCAACCAAATCAAACATTGCTTTATATTCATTGAGGCATTTGTAGCATCAGTAAAAATGACATTAGTAAATAAATGTCATGCTGTCTACTTTTGTTGCATAGCCTCGGTCATTTATGGAGTGTCTTTTTTTCTTTTTCTCTCCCTTGAAAAAGATATCTCTTAATTTTGAATTTTTTTACAACTTACAAATCATCAGTTGAATTCTGTTGTAGAGTTTTATTTGCATTATTAGCTGGCTATACAGAAACCTTGGAGGTAATCATCAGACAATAGAATGTATCAGTCACTAAGATTCTATTTAGACATTAGTAAACTCCAAAGAACAAAAAGACAAGGTCTAAAATGTACTTTATTTATATATAGACAAGGTGAAAGTGAATGGATTTTTCCTACATAAAGAAAAAACATTGTAGATGATACTTTAATTACAATTCTGGAGTTTTACAATAGTAATTTTCTTTGTTCTCTGATCACATAGAGTGTGTTTGTGTGTGTGTGTTGAGTTTATAGAGATCTTTCTCATTTCAAATGCTTCTTTAGTATCATCAATTTAGCCAAAAGAGTATGTTAAGCCATTTCTTTATAAACAGATTTTTGCTCCAGACTATAGATCAGCAAACTCTTCCTTACTCTAAAATTCTAGTAGTAAATATTTTCAGCTTTAGGGGCTGTATGGTCTCTGTCACAGCTCAGCTTTGTCCTTGTAGCACAAAAACAGCCAAAGATAGTATGTAAGTGAATGAATCACTAAAATTTGAATTTCATATGATTTATACATGTCACATGTTATTATTTTAATTTTTAAATCACTTAAAATTACAAAAATCATCGTTGGTTCACAGGTCATACAAAAACAAATGACAAACTAGATTTTGTGCAGACTGGTTTGCCAAAATGGTCTAGAGTACAAATCATTTAGCTACAGTCAGGCTTTTTCTGACTGTAGCTAAATGCTATCTTTTTTGAGGTTATAACATTTTAGATTTGAAATAAATAATTTATTCTTTAGAATATTGTATTGATTTCTTAGAAAATACCAGAATAAAAACACTGTATTTGTTTTAAAGAATTTTTTTATAAACATAAAGATTTTAGGTTGCCTTTCATGAAAGTTGGTTTACTAGAGTTGGTATAGAATCTTCTTCCTGACTGTATTCTTTGCTGTGTGTGAATTCTGAGTTTTAATATTGGAATTTTTGGGAACATTGAGCTAAGTAGCAGGGGAAAATGATATGCTTGTGACATTGTATTATGTTATCAATTAAATGAATTTCCATTTGGCTTACAGTTAAATACCTGCACCAGCTTAACTGTATCTAAGTTAAGCTTTAATGTTATGCCCATACTTTCAGTAAGGTGAAAGAGTAGTGTAAACATAAATGCTGAAAATTTTAAGAATTTTGTTAAAGTAAAATTCCATTGCAACAAATATTAAAAAGTTATATTTTATATAATAAAAGGCAATTGTCTTGACTTAAATGACTCACCATTTTTGTGGGTCTGATTAGAGCACCTTATGATAAAAATGCCTTTGCTCTTTATAGAAATCTTATGCTTTTAACACAAGAACCTAATGGTGTTCGTTTTTAATATGTGTCAGAGAAAATTGCTGTTTGGTGGTGGGGCAGGGTTTCTTTTTTTTTTTTAAAGAACCCTTTTATTTGCATTGCATTTTATTCTTCTTGTGACCTTAACTACTGAAACTATTCTGATATCTTCAGAATTTCTATGATCTCTTCCAATGTGCTCTGATCTACAGTCCCAGATTAATCAATTGATATTAGCAAAATAAAATGATTTAAGCACAGTGATGGCAGATTTGTATGGCACATATCCCGCAGTGGGCTGTGTGTATCATTGAAAACTCTAAAAGGTTCGCCATCACTGGTTGAGGGAAATAAGAGAAAGTGCCATGTATTTGTTGAGAGGAGGTACCATGCATGTTTGCCTTGACGAGTTTATGGGATTGATTTCCAATTTTCAGTCTACTCAAACAAGGACTGTACATTATTTCTTCTTTTTTGTGCTTTTAGATAGTAAAGTTTCTATAAATTAACTTGTCTAAATAAAATAATATGATTTGACATTATGAATAAAATAATGTGATGGACATTAGGGTTTTGTTACCACATTTTCTTATATCCTGTAATACACTCAAAACACAAATACACTGTTTTATATCCTTTACATTGACTGTAATAGTACTTTATTTTTGTTTTGTTTAAAATTAGAAACATACAAAATAGACATACGTAGAACAGCTACATTATGGCAAACAAATTTACACTGAAGCCTTAGAAAAATCTGTTAGAGATATATATTGAAGACTTCCAATAAAATCTTGCGAGCAGTTTTTACTGAATTTCAACTTTTTTCATTTTTCTTCATTAAATGGATTTTAATTTCCTTTTCTAGAAAGAGAGTTCTGGGAATTATGTAACAAGTGTAATTTGATGAGACCGAAGCGTTCCCATCACTGTAGCCGCTGTGGCCACTGTGTAAGGAGAATGGATCATCACTGTCCATGGTAAGGAAAGAACGGTTCACTTTTGGGGGAAAAAAGCTGAAAGAAAAGCTTAGGACTAGCAGGTTTAAATAAAGTTATATTAAAATTATTCAGTTTAAAAGAAACATCTTTTAATAAAGTTATCCTTATTTGATTGTAGATATCTATTCACAGTTATTTTTTCACAGACATTTTGTTGTTGCTAACAGGAATATTTGAGCAGAAAACTCAAATTAATATGCAGTAAATTACACAGAAAGCACACAAGTGCGTGTGTTAAATGAGCCAATGTGTAAAGCAATTTAGTACAATATCTGACATGTAGGAAGTACTCACGTAATTGCTGTTACTTTTTGTTATAATAAACCTTGTGCATCCCATTGTTTGTATTCTCCCTTCCTGTTCAAAGAAAGAACAACATATTGTAAGTAACCTGATAACCCCCTTCTATTCTTTAAACCTTTTTAAGTATTATGTGTTGGATATCGACATTAACATTTTGTGCATGTTGGCTGTGTGTTAACTGTAATTAGCTATTTCTGTTGCATTGCCAACATTATTTGGTCAATAGAGGGCTCTCTTGTAATATTTAAAGAAAATCCTGAGTTAAAAAATAAAATTTTTGAAAACAAATGCTATGAGAATTCTGTATGGTATTTAATTTCAAAACCATCACAGAACAAAAAGAAGATATTATATTCAATTCTGTTTTCCTAGCATTGGATTTGTATAAATATTTAAACGGGTATAGTGTTTACAATATACTGTTTGTACATGCATGCATGCATGTAGCAGTTTGATTTATAACTTCATTTCTCTGAATTAACTGTAGAATCTACTTTTGCCTAGTAATGCCATTCAATTTAGTTTTTTCCTTGTTCCTGTAACTTATTTTGATGACATTACTGATTAACAGACTTTTAGTGAAGTTTGGTTCTATTATACACTCTATTATACACTCTATTATAATACACTCTATTATAATAGAAGGCAGTTTCTTTGTATTCAGATTAAATTAGATTAGAAAATTTAAGAATATTTTAGAGAAAATAACCTTTTGTCACAGTATTAAAATTTTTAGTAATATTCTAAATTCATCAACAAGATAGTACATGATATATAGCATTCAAAAGATGTACCTTATTAAAACAGACTAATTCCCAAGTAACTATCTAAATTTCCGTGATGTCTGCAATCCCGACAATAATAGATTTTAAAAATCCATGTGTGGGGCCAGGGATGTAGCTCCGTGGTGTAGCACCTGCCTGGCAAGCACAAGGTCTTGAGTTTGATTCCTGGTACAAAAAAAACAACAAACAAAAAAACCTATATGAAACATACTCAGATAAATGGTACGCAAACTTAATTTTAAGCACTTTTTGTTGTATTCCTGCTGAAAAATAATAGTAAATGAGTCAGGCATGGTGGTGCATGCTTGTAATTCCAGCACTTGGGAGGCTGAGACAGGAGGATTGTTGTGAGTGTGAGGCCAGCCTGGGCTACAAAGTGAATTCAACACCAACCTGAACTGCATAGTGAAAATCTGTCCCCCTAAAAATCAAATACAGTAAATGTTCACAGTACAAGAATGCCATAGGGCTAGCTTGTTGGTAACCAAATAAAGGTGGTGTGCCACTAAATTCTAATGCTGGTGTGATTTCTTTGTTTTTAGTCTTATCATTTCTATAGGTTTAGGCACTTCTTACGGTATTGGTAGCAGGCAGAGGGGAATTTAAAAAGACCAGAAGGCTGGAAACAATGGTCAAAAGGGGTCTTATATGTAGTGTGATTAAAAAATATGATAAATGTTTTAAGTTTTAAAAAATTATTACAGTGAAAGTCCATTAATATGGTACAAAATACTGTACTCTCCCTTGCCTCAAACATGCTGATACAAACATTTTTGTCACTTCCTGAAGCAGTTCTGGAAGTCCTCTTTTGTGTGTGTCTTTAGTTATCCTGACATGGTGGCCTCTGTGTCCTGAATCCATTCCAAATGTTTACATTTCATGGTAGTGA
Source organism: Dolichotis patagonum (assembly GCA_004027295.1). NCBI lineage: Eukaryota > Metazoa > Chordata > Mammalia > Rodentia > Caviidae > Dolichotis > Dolichotis patagonum. Next base: position 9,124 of record PVJX010011862.1, on the reverse strand, counting down.
AGAGCTGGAAGAGCTGGAAGTCACATGGTGCCAGATCTGGTGAATAAATGAATGAAGACATAAATCACAGTGTTTTTGTTGGACAGAAATTGCCATAAACATCTCGAATTGATTTAGGATATTGAGGCAGCCCTGAAAGGACAACTAAAGGCACTCATGAAAGAGTGTCTTCAGCACTTCACTTCAGATAGCGGCAAGAACAATAGAATAATTGTGTTCAAAGTGAAGGAAGTCTCCTGAGGGGGATTAATGACAATATGTCTCTTACTGTGAGAAAGTCTTTAAATTTTTTTATGTAAATATGCATCATATTTTTTGTTATATCCTATAGAGTTAGGACTTTCGTGATTGCTGAAATGTTCAGAGAGGGAGAGAAATGTATAGTACGGACTGGAAGCAGAGATAATTTTTGATATTTTCAGAAATGACATTATTTTAACTGCATAGCAACTTTAGATTTGGAAGTCAGTTCTCAGATTGCCTTAACGTTTTCTATGTTTTTAGCTTTGATCACATTGCTGAAATGTTTCAAAAAGGGTGATCGAGTACCTAGTGCTTCTTAAAGCTGTCTGGTTGGGAAGGCTGTGATCACAGCAGATCTTTAGACGTCTTGGGCATAGGAAGGGTGGGACAAGGATGTCATCTTTCAAGCAACAGCTCTTTAAAAAGTATTTTTGAGCACATTTTTAAAGTTGCTTCACTTATAGTTCTGCTTGCAGATAACAAAACGTACTGTGTTTTCTTGTTTATAAATCATGTACACTTAATTTGCTGATGTTTCTCCAGGTTTTCATTGCAGTTCTTTGTCTTTTCTTTTTTCTTTTCTTTTCTTGCCCCCTCTTTCTCTTTCTCTTTCTCTTTCTCTTTCTCTTTCTCTTTCTCTTTCTCTTTCTCTTTCTCTCTCTTTCTTTGAGACAGGGCCTTGATGTCTACGCTGGTCTTGAACTCACTGTATAGCCCAGGCTGGCCTGGAACTTGTGGCAATCTTTCTGCCTCAGCCTCCTGAGTGATGGGATTACATGTGTACACCACCACACCTGGCTATTTTTGATTTTAAAACAGAGATTAATGACACATCTTAAAAACACTAATTTAAGTTAGGATTAGCACCTGCTATATCTTTTTGTCCCCCAGTGGTAATATAATACTATTTTGAAATGAAAACGTGTGTGCAAGGTAATTCTGAAATAGAATTTTCTGCTGAAATGTTACAGTATATTGAAAACTTGAGCACAGTAAGTTTAAAGCAGTGAAATACTCAGCTTAAATTACCCGTGAAAATTCTCGGGTTGTAACAGTCTGTTTTCTAGTTAGATTACACTGTTGTGTTGGTGGAAGTATAGCTATAAGTATTTGTAAGTAGTTTTGAATACATTTTTATTTTTAGCTGCCATGCATAGGTTTTTTAAAAACATAAGAAAAACTGTGAGTACTCAGCACATATTTCAAAGTGGCCAAGTTTAAGCTGTTTTATGTGAAAACATTCAAGTTGTTCTCCACATTTCCAGCGCTGTGCTGGACAAGATTGTTTCTTTTTCCTCTCTTGGCCTTCCCCTCTTCTAACTGCATCCTCTGGCTGATGGTGGCTTACCTCCTTTGTTTCTGTTTCTGTGCCAGTCACACAGGAGTCTACCTACCGTCTGCTTTTTTTGCCCCACTGGGTTGTTGTGAGTTGAAGGGGGGTTGTATATATGTGGACTTTCTTCATAGAGTAGAAAATGCTTTATGAATGTAAGATGGTCTATTTTTTATCTTTGTATAGTTGGCTTTTAGGTGAGTGGCTTTAACATAACTCCATGAAATTAAGTGTATGTGAAGTTGTCTGAGCTTATCTTTGGTCTTACTGATCAGGAAATGAATAAAGTTTAAAATACTGTTTCTTTCCTTTTTTTTCCCCTTTCAGGATTAACAATTGTGTTGGTGAAGATAATCATTGGCTTTTTCTGCAGCTGTGTTTCTACACTGAACTTCTTACTTGCTACGCACTGATGTTTGCTTTCTGCCATTATTATTATTTTCTTCCACTAAAAAAGCATAATTTGGTAAGAAATGTTTATATGTACTAATGTTAGATCAGCTGTAGCATACAGTTAACATTATGGTTCCTTCAGCTGCAGAAGATGGAAGACAAAGACAAAAATAAACCCCAAATTGGTGAATTTTGAAATATATTGGAATTGAGAAAGTACTCCATGATGACATTTCCTTTAAAATAGATTATTTTATTATTTATTAGTGGCATTCTTTAGAAAAAAAATTAGCTCTTTAAATGTGTGTCTTGCTTTTAAAGTACTTAATGAAAAAAAAAGGAAAAGGTTGAAGTTGTTTCTTTATAGGAATAAAAACATAGGTTTTTTAAACATTGTCAAAGGAACAGTTTTTAGGAAAAGGATTCCTTCCACCCCCGTCTTTTAAGAACAATAATGAAATGGCTTTGCAGATTGTTTCATAGAGTTATATCCATGCCATTGAGGCCATACTTTCGGTGCTCTGTAGAGGAAGTGTAGTAGATATTAATACTTGACCGTAACAGAGATTGCGGAGGTGGTGGTGACAGTAGCAAGTGGGATTTTGGATTCATTGGCTGTATGTCAACACTGTGCTGTGCACATCTCATCTTAATTCTAGCTTGATATTCACAGCACCCACATTAACAGACTAGTAGACATTAAAAAAGCTGCTGAAGGCACAAACCTAGAAAGTGATTATTTAGCTGGTTTTAGTTTTAGAGCTGGGTTTGAACCTGATCTTAAATGTTTTTTGCTATTCTGTCAGTTTTACTTTGACTTGAATAGGGATTTTAAAGGTACAGTGTGTGTGTGACTGAGAAAGACAAGAAGAAAGTATGAAAGTGTGTCAGTGATGCCGCATAGGGAGGGAAAGGGAGGAAATGAAACCTCAGGTGGAGAAGGGAGGGTTTTCTTCACTTTGTACATTTAAATCTTTTTATATAAAAAATGCCATGGTGACATTACAGTTGAATTTTGAAATAAGAGAGAGAATGAGACAAAAACTTAAGTTCTGTGTGTTTGCATGGTATTAGTGTATATGATCATTTCAAGTTGAAAGAGAATATTTGCTGCTGCTGTTTGGGTGTATATATTAGTGGATCTTTGTAATTATGCTGATTTAATATAGGTTGAGAAATTAAAATTAGATACTAGTAACTGAAGAAAGTTCAAAACAATTTTTAGTGTAAGTGCTTATTATTTGCATTGAGAATATAGCACATCCTTATTGTCTTAAGAGTGTTCCACTTTGAGATAAATTTGTGGCAAATTGGTATTATAGTTAGAACATGTAAAAGAATCTTTTGAGTAAACTGTCTCATATAATTAAACCTCATAAGGAAAGCATTAAAATTGCTCAGTGGAATTAAGGTCATGATTTTATAAAAAAGGAAAAAAAAAAAGAAATTCAGTGAAAAGCTAAATATCTGGGAGAGGAAATGCATTACAGTATAGTGCAGAGACTGGCAAACTGCAGACCTTGGATTACATTTAGCCTTCTACTCCCCCTTTTAAAATAAAATTTTACTAGAAAACAACTATTTTCATTTGCTTATGTATTGTCTGTGACTGCTTTTGTGGTACAGCAGAAGTGAGTAGTTGTGATAGAAACTGGCTAGCAACACTTAAAACATTAACTCTACTCTGCTGCTGTAAGTTTGACAACCCTTGGTAGTGAATTTTGGCTTTGCAAACAGACACACATAGGATCAAAACCGGGGTTGTTTTTTTTTTTTTTTTTTTTTTTTACTACATACACACCCTTTGCCAGATTGCTTAACCTCTGTGATTTGTAATTTCTTCTTCTGAGATGTATGAATAATAGTGAAATTGAATAAGATAATATATGTAAAGTACCTGGTATATTGTAAGTATTCAATTTATGTTATATTTTAGTGAAGGTTCTCAAAAATAAGAGAATTTTTTGACCTTTTAATTTTTATGAAATTTTACAGACGGTTTTGTACTATTACTGGGAGATTGATGACAGACCAAAAAAATTCCAATGATCAAATAGAAATGTAATGATGAGATTTAAGTGGAGAGTTAGACCTTTGAAATTACAAACTGCTTTTTGTATTGAAATGAAAGTTAGAAACTCAAGAAAATCATGTCAGAGGAACAGTCAGGTTTTTGTTTTTTTGCCAAATATAGGTGTTTTTAAAACATATCTATCTATGTCTATATCTAGTACTATATCTAGTGCAGTATCTATATTGTAGTACTATGTGTAATGAACACACACACACACACACACACACACACACTACAATTAGGCATATACAAACAAATTTGTTATATCTTCTAGGTAGATTGACTTTTTGTACCATATATATCACCTGATCCATAATGATTCTTACCTTAACAATGTTTTCTGTTATTAGTTATATCAACTTTCTTTGGGTTAGTGTTTTCATGGTCTTTTTCTGTGTTTACTATGAAGCTTTGTTATATGCTTCTGTATGTATGTATATGTATATTATGTATATTTACATGCAAACTGAATGTTACTAGCAGCATAAGAAAAGTTTTTTAAGTGATTAAAAATATGAGGAAGAAAATATGTGAAAAGTAAGTAAAGATTAGGTTTTGAAAACTCTCGCCAGATTTTCCTAAGAGTAATTAATTGTCAAAAAAATTAGGTTAGTTTTTATAGTCATGTTAATTATAGTACTGTATTACCAAATGAAAACTGGATAATTAGGTCATATTGGTTGTAACAAAGCTATTTAGATAATAAGTGGTGACCTATAATTGTAGGGACCTGCTAGACTTTGGTCTAGTGGTGTTGAACAGGAGCTGTTCCCTCAGCCTAATCTTACGGTATCCTTGTTGAATAATGTGGGATGCTTCTGTAATTTACCATTAGTGTTAGAGGTAATGAGGTGGAAATTCAAAGAGTTCACGTAATGACCCTTCTAAGATCATTTTGTTGTTTGTTCTAAGATCATTACTGAGGAGTCAGTTACATAAAAAAATTTTAAAGCTTTTATTTATTTGATACTGGGAGTTGATCCCATGGCCTTTACGCTGAGCTATATCCCTTTTTAAAATATATTTAATTTGAGACAGGGTCTTGTTCAATTGCCCAGCTTAGCCTCGAACTTCTGTTGCTCCTGCCAGAGTGCCAGAATTACAAATATGTACCACCATGCCCAGCTTCAGTTGTTTTTTTAAAATAATAATTTTATTTTAAAAATGCCATTTTTCTTCTTGAATTGATGTTTTTAACTGTAGCTGTTTTTCTTCTTGCTTTAGTATCTTATTTATTTTTAAAATTTTATTGGTACATTTTCAATATACATAATGACATTTTTGATATACATGATGATAAAATTCATCATAGAGAATTGGTACCTGTGCCTACTATATCTTTATTTTTCTTTTTACCCCAATCTCAGCCCTTCTCTTCAACTCCTTTTCTTCTCTTTATTTATAGAAGCTTTGTTTTCATATTAAAATCTTGTATTTTAAAATTTTGTTTGTGATACATTCTTTGCATAAATTGATTCATATAAAGTAGAACTTTATCATAGTGTTATCCAAAAGAAGTTTGATTAGACAGATTTAAATGCATAAAATAGAATGTTTATTATCAGTGTTTCTAAATTCTTGGACCAGAGTCATAACTATGCTTGGAGAAAATATTTTATAATTTGTGTAATGCAAAATATTCTAGGATCTCAAGCAGAATGAATGCTAGTCACTTACTGTACATTGAAGTGAACTTTAGTCATTTCATTAAGATTTTGAGAGTTTGAAGTGCTTTAATTAGGCATATACAAATAGGTTTGTTATATCTTCTTGGTAGATTGACTTTTGTATCATATAAAATATATCTCCTGATCTGTAATTATGATTCTTACCTGAACAGTTTTTTCTATTATTAATTATATCAACTTTCCTTGGGTTAGTGTTTTCTTGGTAAGTCTTTTTCTGTCTTTATTATTAACGTTTGTGGTGTGCTTCTCATAGACTACAGATATTTCAATTTTAAAAAACTGGTCTAATAATACTCATGTGGGGGCAGAACTGGGAACGGAACTCAGGGCATTATACTGAGTTACATCAGCAGTACTTTTTGTTTTGAGACAGGGTCTCTTGTTAAGTAGCTGAGCTGTCTGTGTTGGGCTTGAAGTTCTTATCTTCCTGCCTTAGCCTTCCAGAATGTTGAGTTTACAGGTATGCACCATCACCTCTGGCTCATTGTTTTTTAATGAAAATGCTTAGTACATTAAAATAAGTTCTTGTAACTAGTTATTGTGTTCGGGGGTGCAAGGAGAATAAGAGAATACAGGACACATAATTTATAGTAGTATTTTACGCTAGCTACCCAGAGTCAAATTCAAGAAGTGCAGAAAATCTGTCTACATAGTAAAGATCTAGAGAATCCAACTGAGGGCAATATCCTGCATATATTCAGCTGAAAACCTAAAGCCTATGATAGTGCCTCCCATGAGTCCAGCTGGAGGCCTAGAGCCCATGACAGTGACTCATACAAGACTGTTTCATGGATCTGCACTGGGAAGGCCCACAGGTCAGCGGTGGAAGCTAGAAAGTCTGTGTCAGCGGGGTGAACGATCTGTGCCAGCAGGTTGAAGGTTCTGCACTGAAGCCAAGAAGCGACGCTCACATTAAGAACAAGGGCTCTCCTGAAACCACAGCCATCCTCAGTGATGGTGAGGTCCTGAGCTCCTCCTACAGTGAGAACAGTTCCTATCAGGAAGCCAGCATGAGAGGCTTCTCTTGGAGAATGACCAGCACTCATCTTCCCCTCTGGAGCCGCAAGCGAGGCTCAAAGTAAGGAGGCTCCCCCAAAGTGAACCGCAGCCATTCTCAGTGACAAGGTCCTGAGCTCCTCCAGTGATAACAGCCAGGTTCCTTTCAGGAAAGCCAGCATGACAAGCTCCTTCAGGAGAAACAATAGCTCCAGGAGAACCAACAGCTCCAAACAACACTCACTTAGGGAGTGAGTGTTCTATTGAGTTCTTAATTCAGTTATTACATGTTTCACTTTTAGATCTTACATTTGGTATTCTTTTTCATAGATCACTTTGTTGGTGAAATTCTCCATTTTGTCTTATATTTTCTTACACATTTTAGTCAGAGTCTGTTATGGTTTGTGTCTACATGTCCCCTTCGAAGTCTTGTGTGGTCATAGGACTTCTTTCCTAGACTATTCTCCCCCTCCGCACTTCTTTTTATGCTGGCAGCAGTCCTCAGGTGGACCATCGACACTCAGCACCTGATTCAGCATGCTGATTTAGTTCAGCTGGTGTTGAATTTGATCATTGGTTTTCATTCCATCACACTGGTATTGTTGCTGTCATTTCTCTGTTTTCCATTTGGCTTATCTGTTCTTCGTTCCTATTTTCTCCTCTTGCATGTCATGGAGTCTTCAGTTTAAAAAAAATCCAATTTATCTCTTCAGATGAGTTTTTTCTTCTACTCTTTATTTAAAAAAGAGAAAAGTCAGAAAAGAACAAAAAGCAAAAGGCATAAACAACAGCAAACTCAAAACAATATCAATATAGGTTTTCACAACAGAAGGAAAGAAATTTAACAATGGTTGTTGTATTGCATATTTTTCTTTTTTTTCCAAAGAAATAAAAGAAAATTAAAGAAAGTAGAAAAGCAGAAAAGAAGACTAGAACAATACCAAATTCAAGGATTTAAAAGGAAAAAAAAATCTCATCATAAAGTCACTAGTTGATACATTACTCATTGTCGTCTCAAAAAGTAGTTGCCACAGTCACAAAATCAAAGCATAAGGGACTGGGGATTTAGCTCAGTGGCTTAAGCGCCTGTCTGGCAAGCGTGAGATCGTGAGTTCAATCCCTGGTACCCCCCCCCCAAAAAAAATTAAAGCATAAATAGTGGCTAGACACTCAAACATTGACAGCACAAATCCTTCTGTTCAATGTTCCAACATAAATTCAGTAATATGGTCAACTATCTTACACACTATACGTACTGTTATACTCTTTAGAGCACTTTCCTTCCCTTTCACTTTCACAATATCTATCATACTCTTTGGATCCCAGTATTGGGTCAGTTTTTGTTATTTTTTACACTAGAGAGACAAAGTGATATTTACTCATGTGAGTTCTGTTTATTTCACTAGTGAGGATATTTTCAAGTTGGTTCCATTTACCTATAAAAGCTGCAAGATCATCATTTTTCATGGCTAAGTAGTATTCCATTGTATAAAAATACCACATTTTTTTTTCATCCACTCTTCAGTTGATGGGCATTTTCACAAAAAAAGTTGATGGGCACAATCACAAATTGTGCTGCTACGAACATAGGTGCCCATATATCTCTGTAACCTGACGTTTTCAATTTTTCTGGGAAAATACCCAGGAGGGGAATAGCTGGGTTGAATGGAATTTCCAATCCTAGTTTTTTGAGGAATCTCCATACTGATTTCCACAGTGGTTGCACCAGTCTGCATTCCCACCAACAGTGGAGAAGTGTTCTTTTTTCCCTGCATCCTCGCCAACATTTGTTACTAGTTGTTTTCTTGATGGCAGCCATTCTTTCTAGGGTGAGATGAAATCTCAATGCTTTTTTAATTTGCATTTCTCGAATGGACAGTGATGGTGAACATTTCTTCATGTATTTATTTGCCATTTGTATATCTTCATCTGAGAACTGTGTGTTCATCTCCAATGCCCATTTTTGGAGAGGGTCTTTGAATTTGGGGGGCTTGATGTTTTTCAGTTATTTATATGTTTGGATATAAGTCCTTTGAGGGATTGTTGGCTAAGAGTCTTTCCTGTTCTTTGGGTTTTCTTTTCACTTCGTTGGTAATTTCTTTTGAAGTGCAAAAACTTTTTAGTAATATGAAATCTCAGTTGTTGAGTCTTCGAAGTACTTCTCGTGTGGTTTGCATTTTATTCATGAATTCTCTCCCTACCCCTATGTCTCCAATGTTTTTACCTACTTTGTCTTCCAGTAAATTTAGTGTTTCTGTTTTAATGTTTAGATACTTGATCCATTTTGACTTTAGTGTATGGTGATAGGCATGGGTCTATTTTCAGTCTTCGGCATGTGGAAAGCCAATTTTTCCAACACCATTTATTAAAGAGGCTATCTTTTTTTCCAGTGAACAC
>PVJX010011861.1:0-52218 GCA_004027295.1 Dolichotis patagonum | reverse complement strand
CCAATCTTATTTGAAAAAGGAAAGAAAAAACTCAAATTCATGTAATAAGGAATGAAAAAGGAGAAATTACTACTGACTCTGTGGAAATACAGAAGATCATCAATACCTATTTGAAAATATCTACTCTCATAGAACAGACACAGAAGAAATGAACATTTTACTAGAAACATATGAATTACCAAAGCTGGGTCAAGAAGATATAAATCTGCTGAATAACCCAATTTCAATTATTGAAATTGCAAATGTAATTAAATCCTTACCAACAAAGAAAAGCCCTGGTCCAGATGGATTCACTGTGGAATTCTACAAGAAATTTAAAGAATATTTAATGCTGACATTCTTTAAACTCTTCAGTGAAATTGAAAGGGAAGCTATTCTCCCTAACTCATTCCTGGAAGCAAATACTACTCTAATACCAAAACCTGAGAAATACCCAACCAAAAAAGACAACTACAGGCCAATCTCCCTAATGAAATAGATGCAAAAATTGGCAGTAAAATATTAGCAAATAGAATGCAGCAAATTATCAAGAAGATTTTACCATGGCCAATTGGGATTCATCCCAGGAATGCAGGGATGGTTCAACATAAGCAAATCAATAAATATAATCCACCATATCAACAGAGCCAAAAATAAGAACCACATGATAATTTCTATAGAAGCACAAGAAGCTTTTGATAAGGTCCAACATGTATTCATGATAAGAACCTTACAGAAAACTGGAATAGATGGTCTTTACCGCAATATGATAAAAGACATCTATGACGAACCAACAGCCAGAATCATATTAAACAGCCAAAAAGTGAAAGCCTTTACCTTAAAATCAGGCACAAGACAGGATGTCCGTTATCGCCACTCCTATTCAATATAGTGCTAAAATACTAACCAGACAAATTTGACAAGAGAGAGAAATAAAAGGAGTAAGGATAGGAAAAGAAGTTAAATTATCATTATTTGCAGATGACATGATACTCTACATAGAAGACCACCAAAACTCCATTGAAAGACTCCTAGGTATAATAAATAAATTCAGTAATGTAGCTGGATACAAAGTCAACACTAAAAAATCAATAGTATTCCTATACACTAACAACAAAACCACTGAGATAGAAATAAGAGAAGCCACACACTTTACAATAGCATCCAACAAATTGAAATACTTACAAATTAATCTAACAAAAAAAACAAACGTTCTAATCAGGAAAAATTATAATACCCTGAAAAAAGAAATCGAAGAGGACCCCAGAAGATGGAAAGACATCCCTTGCTCATGGATAGGAAGAACAAACATCATGAAAATGTTAATTCTCCAAAAATTGTTACACAGATTCAATGCAATCCTAATCAAAATACCATTAGCATATATGTGCACCAATGTTTATAGCAGCACACTTTGTAATATCCAGATTTTGGAAACAACCTAAATGCCCATTAGCTGAGGAATGGATAAAAAATATGTGGTATTTTTATACAATGGAGTACTACTAAGCTATAAAGAATGATCACATTGAGATATTTATAAGTAAATGAATGCAAACTTGAGACCATACTCATAAGTGAAATAAACAAAATCACATGTGTAAATACTGTATAGTCTCCCTAGTGTAAGAAATGGTAAGAGTACATAAGATACAAATAATCAACAAATACAGTGAAAGGATAAGAATCTGCTTAAAGGGGAAAAAATAGTATCTCAGGGAAAATGAGGAAAAAGAAAAAGGAAGGGAAAAGAAAAAATATCTAAAATTTTATAAACACACAGGATAGCTAAGATGATTGTGCTACAAACTCTATAAGTTCTTTGAACAAAATAGTTAACATTCATAGGATTGGAACAATTATGTGTATTATTTTATGGTGATCTGAGGAACTCCTGATCATTATATATAGTAACAACCCTAGTCATGCTCATACCACCTTGTTTTGAAGGCCTATATTGTCAGTGTTTTGGGCTCTTTGCTATTGTTATTTATTTGTCTTTTCTGTTTTCTAGCAATTTTTTTGTTTTGCTTTTCCCTCTAATACAGAAAAGATAGGTATGCATGGATAGCCTCATTATGCCTAGAACTTCTCTTCAACAGTTTATGAGAACTGATTATATAGTGCATAATGAGATGAACAGCTACTTTGAAGACAAAGAGACACTAAGGTACCCAGTGCTGATTCTGTAGTGTCATGCTATGAAATCCAACAATACTATTATTCTTTTTCAGAGTGATTTTAGTCTTGTTTTGTATTGTTTAATTTCAACATACATGGAGGTATTGACAGGTATTTTGAAGTGAACGAGAGACGTTATGGCAAACATTGTTGACTTCCCTATTGTCTGGTTTTGAAGACCTAAAATACCTTCACCATCCTGTTTTGATGAGTTTAATACTATTTTGTTTTACATGAATTCATTGTGTTTGAAGATATGGACAATTATTTAGAGGAAAACAAGAGACAATATTATAGACAGTGAAGATTTCCTGTTGTCTTGCTTTGAAATCTGTGTCTCTTACATTGTTTTCTTCTGATTTTTTTCTGTTTTGTTATGTTTAATTTTACCCTCTTTAAAATAAAATTTTAAAAAAGAAAAGAAATATTGTCTTACAAATTTTATGGTATTTTATCAGCTTTCTAAGTGATCTTTGCAAATGACAAATACATTTTCTGTGGTATAAAATGAAGATTTTATGCCAATGGTTTAGCTCAGCAGCACAAGCATCTTCCTAGCAAGTGTGAGGTTGAATGTTTGAGGTTTCAAGTCACTAGTACAAAAAAACTTAAATTAAAAAAATAAAATAAAATGTTTTTTGCTTTAGAAGATATGAATTGATAGATATTCTTCCTGAGTTTCTATAGTCATCTTTTATTCTTTTGATATCTAGATTGGAAGCAATATTTCTCACAAATACTGTTGTAACTATTTTCTAAGATACTGTTTACATAACATTTAAAACTACTTTCTAAAATTGTAAATCATGACAGTTGGAAAAGGTACTACCTACAATGAAAGTGTGTTAATGTGGCACTTTATAATTAATGGAACAAATGCTAGGGGCAGAACAGTGCACTTTTTTATAGTTTAGAGTATCTCACTGTTGATAGAACAAGTTTGACAATGAGTTAATTTTAGAATTCTCAAATACCACCTTAGTTACTTGGTGAGACAAAATACACAACACTCCAAGTTAGAAGAGGAAAGTCTCATTCAGCTCACAGTTCATAGAGGTTTCAGTTCCTTGCTGACTCCAAGGTAGAATGTCAAGGCAAGGGGGCACAGCAGTGAAGAAACAGTTCATGGCATGTAGCAGGTATCAAGTTACAAGTGACAAGTAATTGCAGCTTCTTTCTGTCCCTTTCTATTCTATGTAGGATAGGCAGCATTTAGGGTAACCTCAAAGGACAGGTAACACTCACATCCACAACTTTTTGCCGAACCAATCAGTGGACTAATTTAGTAACTGCACATCCTTAATCTCAGCATCACAAACTCTTACTTCCAGCCATCTCTAAAAAACCCCGCACCTATGACCTCAAGAAGATTTTGGAGGGTCGTCCAGTCACAAACCACAAGTATCTACAAGATTTGATCCATATACCAGTTTTGTCTGAGTTTATTAATGAACCTGAATACCACTCAACAAAAACATTTCTCAAATGATATCGAAGAAGCCATTATTGTCAATGAGAGTGTGGTTTTAGTGAATAAGGACTTACATTCTCTGAAAGAGTCTTAAAACATGACACATATTCATCAAACAAGAGCTTTGTTTCCAGTATTAGAATACATACAATTCCTCCAGTGTGTGAGAATGTTAGTGTATATGAGTAGTCTTCATGGTGATATATAAGTATGCAAATACATGTGTGCATAGGCGTAGATGTCCTCTATGTTATATTTTGTTTGTTCACCAGCATTACTGTGTTCAACAATTATATAATTATAATCATGTAAGACTAAATGTTTTTGTTGATATGTACAGGGCAGAGAAATCAGACTTCAAATATAAGAAAGACATATAGGACTTACCGTTAACGATCAGAGAGAGATAAATTTTTGGAAAATTGCTAAATATAGACATCAAAGGTAGAATATTACTGCTAAATTGCCTTAATAGGTTGAATTCTGAAGCTTACTCAAAGATTTATAAATCAAAATTGGACATGAGGAATTTGATTAGATATAGAAGGTGGTCCAATATTATATGGGGTGGATTCTCACTGAACTGATGGACATGTTTGCTAAAGTGAAACTCAGCAAAGGTAGAAATGAAAGCTCAAGACCAGAGAGTAGACAAGCATGTTCAAAGAGTCTATGAAAATTTGGATGAGATGAGGTGAGTCTTTACCAGTAGATACTGGATCAAGGAGGATATGCATGATTTGAGTTTCTGGAATAAACAGTACTAATAGAAGCATATTTAACCCTTTAACCATTTCCTGATTTTTATATTAGGAAGAAGGGCCCATGAGGTCAATTCTTTATATACCTGTCTGGGTTAGTCTATATGTTACAAAGAATGGGCTCGAGCAGTCATGGGAATGTACCACTCCTCTGTTAGTGATGGAGCATAGGTCAGAGTTTCAAAATTAATCACTTCATTTATGCAAAGTCCATGTTTCCCATGGGCTGCTCTAAAGGAATCACTTCTCTGCAGTAAGAAAACTAAGGTAACTCTGTTCCTAGGAGTTGAAGGACTGTTGGTAGCTTGAACCTAATGGCTTTTAGCCAACTTGCCTAAGTTCTTTGAACTATATTTTGGTCCATGACCTTTTCACCAACTCATTCTTCCCTTTTCTCCTTCAAAATAGTCAGAATTGTACTGATTCTGATGTCACCACATGCTTCACACAGCCCTCAATTTATTTGTTCTCAGAAACATTTCTTAGAGTGACTGTTACCCAATAAGCTCATCTTCACATTTGCTTTTCAGAAGTTATACACTAATAAGCTCTTAGACTTGCAAGTGGAAGCCACTGAGACTATAGAGAACTCTGATTTCTGACCTAAATATCTTGCTGAAATTCCTCAAATATCCAGCAAAGTAGTCAAGTAGATTTCTTTTCCAGTTTTCCTATGGAAAAATAATAAAGAAGCCAATATATGATTATATAGATTCCTGGAGCAAAATAAATATACCATTTTAGACAACTGAGAATAAAGAAGAAGAAGAAGAAGAAGAAGAAGAAGAAGAAGAAGAAGAAGAAGAAGAAGAAGAAGAAGAAGAAGAAAAGAAGAAAAGAAGAAGAAGAAGAAAGAGAAGAAGAAGAAGAAGAAAGAGAAGAAGAAGAAAATCAACAACAACAACAACAAATTTGGGGGATGATAGAGTTTCTAGGTGGGGCATCATCTTTAAATAGATGGGTAAAATTGAGGTTAAATTTTAACTAAAATTTCAAATATTAGGTAAATCCAACCAGTACCTACATTGAAGTAGAAGAAGAGAAGAAGCAGGAAAGCAGAAGAAGAGAAAAAGGAGGAAGAGGGAGAATAAACCATCATTTAAACAAAAAACTGCTAAAGATTCAGGAATGAGTAAATCTAACTAGATGGAATCATATAGAATCAATCAATTTAAAATTGTACACACACACACACACACACACATATATATATATATATACACACACACACACACACACACACACACACACATACATACAACAGGGAATTGGATTTAAAACTCATGCTATTTAATACTTTAGAAAGGAAAAATAGACATTTTATTATACATAAATAAACCTCAACAAATTTAAAATAAGAATAAAATCTACACCTGCAGTGAGCTGCCTTTAATGTCCAAAATTCTGCTTCTGCTATAAACTGAAAGTTTTAATGAAGTTTTATCAGTTTTATTTCTCCTTCTAAAAATGAGTGAGATAATATATTTGGTCTACTGATCTAAAAATATGACATAGTAAATGAGTTTAGCAGTTTGTGATTTTTACATATTGCATAAATATTAACTATTATATGTTGTGTATAGAACTTCATATGACTGATTTTTCAAAACTGTTCTAGAAGTCTCTTCAAATTTCCCCAGGAAAAATACATCTCTCTCTGTTTAAGTGATTGTAATTTATTGTAAAACATATGAAATAAACAAATTAATGGGATTCATTTTGTTATTTAGAAACACGCATCCAGCTATGCCTGGGTATGGGAATTTGTAACTACTCTAGCTTCAACATCCCTGTCCTTGAGAAACAGTCCAGAAAACCATGAAGAATTTACACTTAAGTCTATCTTCAGACTACATTTTTTTCACTACATGAACATTACATAGGAAAATATCTCTTACCATTTGACTTCATTAGATTTTTTTCTTCTGAGGATGAAGATGACTATGTGTTTTTCTTCCATTCCAAAGCTCGATTTTTCTTTTACTAAATTTAAACTGTGTTAATATCTTACCCCACCAAAGATATCTGAATGTAAGAAATATTAAACAAACTTTAATCTCTATATTTCAAACTTTTTGCAAATGTAGGTTAAATTATAACAACCTAATAAAAGAAATATGGCTAGAAAAGTTTCCTCAAAGTATATGGGACTAATCATGACTTACAGTCATAACAAAAATACAGGCTAATTCATACATTTTTGTTTCTTGACCTTCCATCCCTAGAGTTTGCATATTTAGGACAGGTTCTTGCCTAGTTTACTAGTCAAGAGTTAAAATACAGTATTTGCAATATTTATGTTATTTTAATTTCCTCAAACTTGTATTATACTTTCAGATGCTTGTTTTGTCATACATAAATACATTCCCTATTAATTTTTCTAAAAGTCTTACTTGAGTAAACTTTAATCATGAAAATGCCCACAGGAACACATGTAATTTTTAATTTTTTTGCTATAACCATTAACCGTAAATTGTTAAATACTCTACTCATGAATATTTGTTGACACAGAAGTTTAAAGAAATCCTCTTCATAAGGAGGTCTTAGCATAGCAATACACATTTTACAGGGAGCAGAAAATTTGATTCTTTGTTTTTAAAAATTTTGTAAATGTTTTTCTGATTAAAAATATACTTAATTATGTAAATATAAATCATCTTTTCCTAACTTGGTAATAAATATGACTAATACTCTATAATGCTATAATTCATTTAAAAATATTAGATATTTCTGGAAAATTTTAAGATACTTTCCAATTCTCAATCAAGATTGGTTTTGCTTGAATTAAGTTCCATTGATGTGTTGAAATAAAATTTGGAATAAGAGAATGAGCTTTTACATTTTAAAATTAATTATGCTAATATTAATAAAGAGATAGTAATAATGGAGTTTTGATATAGTTACAATTAGACTTTTATTCATAAAATTCATTTTCCTTGCTTTCCAAAAAAATCCTCTAATTGGAATGCTTCCTCCTGAGGGTGAGTCCTTATATTAATCTTTCCTCAAAATAAATACATATCATAAGTAGTTGAATTTAAAAATCATTTCAGAGTGAAAATATTAAAATTAAATACATTGTTAATATCTAGATAACTAAGAGGAAAACATGTACTTCTCAGTGGTATTAATAAATACAGATGGGTATTTGCATAGTATAAGAGCCCATATTTCAGTAATAATTCATTTATTGAATCTCAAAAATGTGAAGAGAAGTTTGACCTCTTGCTTTTGTGATGTTCTCTATGAACTTGCTTGTAAATATGTGCCACTTTTTATTCTGGATTGTTGATAAAATCAATTATCAGATTGTAGAGTCAGTAAGAATTTTCCTCAAAAATAAACAATGTTTCAGACATTTCAGGTCTTGCTTCTTTTTTCTTTTTTAATGCAGAAATTTAAAATTATTTAAAAATCTTGTTTATTTCTAGTGTTTTGATGAATTATTTAGTAGATTTCCACAAGTATTTAGGGAATTAATTGGGAAATCAAAATTCATTAGAGTTAGTAATTCATTTGAATTTTGTATTAAGACATTAATAAATATTACCTTTCACATTCACAATAAAACTGATAAAATGTTAGTGTACAAATTTATTTTATCTATCCTCTAACTCATTAGGGAACTGTCATCCATACCTTCTTCCAACCACTTGATCTTCTATTTTGTATACATTCTGAAGGCTTGCAGAAATCTCCGTCTTAGTCCAGTAAAAAAACAGAAATCACTTAGAACTTCAAATACAGGAATTTTAGTATAAAGGATTATTAAACTGTGGCAAAGGACTAAGTACATATATGGAAAAAGGATTCTAAAGAATATCCTGAGACTGAAAGAAAGTATTCAAGAAAAGACAAGAGTAGAAGGGAAGTTAAACCTTCTAACTGACAAAGGTGGGTCAGGAAATCAAGTCCTTAATACTCCATAGTAACCAGGAAATCTAAAACAGCCCACTCTGAATCTGGCAAACCAAATTAAGTGCAGGCTTTAGAGGGGAGTCAGATCAAAGATACAGCTATTACCACAACTGGACACTTGGAAAACCTCCCTTTTAGGCATCTAGCCCACTTTTTTGTGTAGCTTGTGTAGTTTTGGGTTCATGATTGTGAGAAATTTGGGACACCTGGCTTTATCTGGAATATGTTCGTGATTAAAGTACACAATTGCAGTTTTCTAATATCTATGAAGTAATATTTTAAAGAATTAATACTTTTTGACAAGGTCTGTTGTTACATTTTGTTTGGCTCTAAAAAAGGATACATTCTTTAGCATAGTTAACTAAATTAAAAATATGACATTGTCATTAAAGTTACACCAAAAATTGCACATACAGTGAACCTACAATTTAATTTAACTAAATTAATCTAAACATTTCAATGTGAACTGTCACAGTTCTAGTATGTCTACTACATTAATAAGATGATTGCTTTATTTAATTATTAATGCTCTTCATATGATAATACATTGATTTGAAATTTTCCATTCATTCAATAAATCTGAATATAATACAGGATGATTAAATACACCAAGGGTTTAATTTGATGCATTTTATCTTTTTTTGAGCTTTTTAATTTTTGATGCTGAGGACTGAAGGTCTTCTAGCTTGCTAGACAAGTACTCTACCACTGAGCTAAATTCCCAGATCCCATAGTTTATCTTTATCAAATATTTGACATTTATTTGAAAGCTTATACTGTCCTCTAAAAATTCCTGGTGTGGAGCTGGTAATATTTTAATCAATTTTTAAACAAGCAAACCAAAAATCTATCTTGAAAGTATTGTTTATTCATCATTTATATTGCGGCAAAGTAGAAAAATGAAGACTAAATGATATTGTGATAAAATACAGGGGTAAGTTAAATTAAAAATAGGTGACTCTTACATGAAATAACATTAAAAGTTTTGAGTTTTAATTACTGATAAACATTGCTTTAAAATGTCAAGTAATATAGCCATCATCGTATGTGACATATGATCATTGTATATCTGTACTTTGTAAATAATAAAATAAACTTTTAATTTTAAGTAGTTTTATATTTACAAAAATAGGGGATATAAAGCAGAGTGATTACATACTTTTATCTTTTTATCAGTTCTTTCATTAATTTAAGAAATTTGTCATAATGAACAAATATCAATACACTACTATAAAATTCCATATTTTATCCAAATTTCCTTAGTTTCTATTTAGTATTTTATTACTACTTCAGAATCCTATAGAGGAGACCACAGTATGTTAATTCATCTTGACGCCTCAGTTTCTATCAGCTGGAGCTATTCTACAGGTTTTCCTTGTTTTTGATAATGTTAACTATTTAGAGGAATACTTCTCAGCTACTGTGTAGAATGTTCTGTGCTGATATTTACATGATATACTTCTCACAATGACTAAAGCTGTGTGTTTCAGAGTGGAAGATAATGAAGGTGATGCACAATTCTCATTTTGGAATATCAGGGGTACATATTTTCAGTATGACATGACATCACTTTGGGTGTGAATCTTCGATACTTGACTGAGTCATTCTCATATGTTGCTTTACAATAAAATTATTTTCTTTCCCTCTTCCCATGCTGTACAGTTGGGGAGAAGTCACCATGCACAGCACACATTTAAGAGGGAAAAAGACATTCTCCAACTCTTTCAGAGGGGAGAATCTTTGCAAATAATATAACATTAATTTGTATGAGTAATTTGGCTAATATCTCTCCCTCTCTCCCCTTACCTTCCTCCTTTCCTACCTCCTATCCACACATCTCTCTCTCCCTTCTTCCTCTCTCTTTCCTGTCTTTCCTTCTTATCACTGTGAACTCATGAATTTTACTGTGTACTTTCTTTTACTTATTTTTTCAAAAATATACTGCAAGTGTATACTAAAAATATGACCACAGGGAATTGGAGGTTCTTATATGATATATCAAGCAATGTATTGCTTAGTCATAAAGAAGGTACTTATCAGAAAAATAAAATGAAACCTTGGTTGCCATGTCATATAGAAATATTAGTGGAGAACATAAATAACTTGAAAATATTTTATGTACTTAGCATGCTTTTCAAGACTTTAAATTATAGTTTCTTCATTGCCTGTAGAAATAATTGAAGTTATAATAGTTTTAAAAAGATAAATACTAGATATTTATTAAAGAAAAGGGGTATTATTCAGAAAGAAGACACTAGTAAGTTTTAATGTGAATGAAATTAATGACTGTATAACATAATAGTAAAGTCAATTAAAATCACATTTAAATGATTTTGCATTTCAGGAGGAAGAGTTTGCTGTAGAATTCTGAATATTAAAGGTACCTAACTGAATGGTTTTTCCTCATTTAAATTTAAAGTATTGAATAAAAAGGCTAATTTTCATTTTTGTTGGTATAATAAGGTTTGTTCCTGGGGGAAACCTTAATTAATAGATAGAATATAAGACAACACACTTAGGTGCTAAGGACTGCAAATAAATATAGAATCAAATTATTAATTGAAGTACAGTCAAGTAAGCTTTTCTGAAAGTAAAATGCAGTCTAGGCTCAGGACACTCACCATGGCTGTATTATATTGAGTTTTATGGAACTTAGTCATTGGCTTTTTTAACTTGACTTATGAGAACATTTTAATAATATTTTTCCATCTAAGAGAGATGGTGTAGGTGAAAATGCTTTGACATCACAGAAAAATTTTAGTTGTTATGATAAAAACAGTTTTAAAAGGTTCTCTGTGTTTATACACAAGGAATCATAAAGTGTAACGAGTACAATTAACAAAACAGTTGAAATTAGGATAAAATTATATAATTTTTTTCTAAAATTGTAAATGATGATAATACATGGAACTTAATTTTCCACAAAAGTATATCTTCATCATATTTAAAACATTTGTGGGTATTTTACTATGGCAAATATTTATCTATTAAAAGTTAATTATATACTTCCATATTCCACTTGAAATTGCATATAGAACTTTGGTGACTGCCTTGCCATATAAACATTAGCTACTAAACAGAATTATAAAACATGGGTGCTTCATAAACATCAACCATATGCTTACTTTTATTGTTATAACATTTATTGCCCTTTTCAAATTCTTTCCATTCCAATAACCTACTGCTGATTTCCTAATTTTTGCTGCTAACACTCTGCTGTTTTGCTTCATATGAAGTTGTCAAATAAACTTGTTTTGTCTCTTTTCTGATGTCTGTTCAGAGGTTTTGCCGTAGAGGTCATCTTAAAAAGCATTTCTTTGAAAAGACTAAGAAATGACAGGTACCCATTCATTATGAGACACATAAAAGACATGTTACAAATTGTCTTTCAGTCTCTTTGTGACAACAGTTGGCAGAAGTTTTGACCAGTTTATTAATCACTGATCAATTTTATTTAGAATATAGAAACTTCAAATGTATTTTTAAGGATAATGTATACTTCCAAATATTTTGGAAAATGCATACTTTTTCATAGAGCTTTTCTGCAACTTACGTAATATTTCCCCAATTTTATTTTTAGAAAAATTTCCACTTAGAAATTTTAGCACTCATTTTATTATTCTGCTAGTGTTTAATGCTGACTGATCCTTGAACTCTTGGTGAGTATAACTAGTGCTGCTAGTTCCTGTATTAAAGGTTTTACTTTTTAAATGACATTTATATTCTTTAATGAAAGGATAGATTAAACTGGGTCAATCATCAAGCTATGCCTTAAATTTCACACACCCAAGATTAACATGCTGCACTTGTTTTCTAAGCATAGATTCTTCTCTCTTAAAGACAGCTGATGTTTGCAAAAGAAAATACTGTTCCTGAATGCACACATTAGAAGGAATTGCTAAATCAAAATCTAAAAGACAAAGGCAAAAATAATAGTTATCATTGTCTTGTTATCCAGATGAAGTTCGTAGCACAACTGAGTTGATAAAGTTTGACTGACTGTGTTAACTTGAGAAATTCTGAAGCTTAATTAAATTAAACAATTCTACAACTAGGGTGTAGAGGACCTGCTCTAGGGCAGTTCATCACCTGGAAAGTATAAAGGGGAACTTAGAAAGGACAGACTCATTTCTGTTCTTCAGAGGAGTTCCAGTCTTTGCCTTCAGCTTGGACATCATCTCTTGTCTTCTAGTGCAAACTCTTTGGCCTCTGCCTCAAATCCTTCAACCTTCTGATGTAGACTCTTCAGGCTTCTGTCACAGATCCATCAGCTTCTGGATAGGGACTCGCATGGAAACTGAAACCTTCAGTCTCCAGTATGCAGACACCCTCTGCCCTCTTCTCATCCAGTTCTGTTACTGACCATCATAAGTCTATCTTATATGTCTTATATGTTTGTGTATCTTGTGTTATATGTGTTTCTCAAGTAAAACACTGACTCATGCAAGTTTATGTATCTTTTCTTCTCACAGTTTGTCTCCATTTCCTAAGATGGGTCTTTCTTCCACACTCTCATCATCCTCTGAGTTTTCACCATATCATAATTTCATTGTCTTCTCAATTCCTTCCTACATATTCTTTTACTTGTCTGTTTTTTCCCTTACTATACATATTTTAAATTTCTTAAAGGCAGAGCCCTTATCCACTTGGCATTTCCAGCAAGTGGTTTAATGCCTATTCTCAGTGAACCCTCAATTAATTTATTTAAATATAAATATTTTTTCTCAAGCAGGCTCAAAAATAGAAACAAAAAATGTGATCAGATTTTTACAATTATTTTGATGAGCATTTGTCTATTAAAAGTTTTCCATTATGGAAAGTAAAGTGTGTATAAACACATGAGGAATAAGTTGAAAACATATATAAAATGCAGGTTTCATAAATAATAATGAAGCATATATGCAGTGCTTATATAAAGCACAGACTGTGATATCTTATTACTTGCTTTCTCTATGGGCAATATAAGATAGAATATGGCTAAGTGTTCAGTGATCTCAATCAGTATTTCAAATTAAATAATCTAAATGGGTAAGTTTTAAAATTTTACATAGAGATGAAAAATGTCATTTCAATAAATTTGTTGTGTTTTTGCTAGATGAGTATAAAGCCAAGTTATGTTTTATTATTCTAGATATCAAGAAATGGAGTTTATATTAGAAGTATTTATTTCAAGTGTTATAGAACTTAAGAACTAAGATCTTGCACAGTCAGGTAAAAGCAGAGTACATTTATCACAGAATTTCCTTGTGTTCAGACCACAAAGGAGAGCAAAATCCCAAATCTCTACTAATGGTTACTCAAATGTGGAGGAAGGAGTTTGTATTACAGCAAATACACTAAGACTACACCTTTAAAGCTGTCATTTTTACAAATGGCCTTAGGGCTCTTCATACAGTAAATTTCAGAAGGTACAGTCTAATTAGAGTTTACACAAAGTTGTCTCAATATTCTATAGAATTTTCCATGTTATTTAGCTATACATTCAGTTAGCCCAAGGTAACATTTTATCACTAAAGCACTTTTAATACTTTCATTCATTTAACTATTAATTTACTTTACAAGCATTTAAGTATGATATAATATGTAAATAAAATGCAATCATATTTGTGGAGTCCCCTTACTACCTTTAGTTTCCTATTATAAATATTTAGTGTAAAGAAAACACAATGAAGGCTTTAGAATTCTGCTTTTATTTGTGCATTTATTTATTTATTGTTACTGAGGTCAAATGTACAACCTTGCTCTTGCCAGGCAGGCACTTGCCACTGAGCCACATTCTCAGCCTGGATTTCACTTATTTAATTAAACATAAATTTTAATTTTAATTTTAATTTTGAATTTTTAACATTTTCCTGTTTGTAATAACTACATCCACAGTAAAACAAAACAACTTTTAGTAAAATCATAATCACTAAAAATTATATAAAATTATTTAATAGGAAGTATATAAAATTTGTATAAAGATACTACACAAATAGTTTTGCAAACCTTAAGTGAGGTAAACATGTTGAACACTGATACTATCAAGATACAGTAATGTCATTAAAATACAAAAATGAAAAATTGTTGTTACTGATATTTTCTACTTTTGCAAGTTTTACAATCATAATTTCCAAGACATATAAAAGATTTGGGAAGCAAATCAAAGAGAAATAATTGGATGAAGAAAATATGTAAAATTTTACTTGCAATACTAATTGCTTAGCATTTTTATTTACTTGCAATTAGTCAGAATATATTTATTTTTTAAATGCAGAATTGATGGATTTTTATATCATATATTTTGTAATCATTCACAAGTCTAAAAGAAAAGCAACATATATTTTATACTAGGAAGACTAAAAACTTATTTTTAGATACTATATTTTATAAAGCCAATAAGAAGTTAAGTTTTAGATATGAATATGTTGAATAGAGGTGATTATTAAGAACATTTAAGAAACAAATGATAGTACATTTTCAAAAACCAGTGAGTTCAAAGCACTTGTAAATTTTCAAAAACCAGTGAGTTCAAAGCACTTGAAAACTTCACTGGTCTATTGGTTTGAACTCCTTGGACTCCTTGATCATTTCTATGGACCAAATTATAGACGGTTTCTAAAACTATGCAGATTGAGGTACAGACCATCTATTCTATTCTGTAGGGTTTTATCATGAATGAGTGTTGAAGTTTGTCATAAGCTTTTTCTGCATCCATTGAAATTATCATGTGATTCTTGAGTTTGTCTCTATTGTTATGGTGTATTCTGTTATTGATTTGCATATGTTGAACCATCCCTACAATCCTAGAAAGAATCCCAATTGGTATAGGTGAATAATCTTGAGGATTCACTCCATTCTGTTTTTCCAGTATTTTATTGAGGATCTTTGCATCTATGTTGATTGCAGAGATTGAATGTAGATCTCTGTTTTTGGTTCAGTCTTTCTCTGGTTTTTGAATTAGAGTAATACTTGCTTCTAGGAATGAGTTAGGGAGAGTTGCTTCTCTTTCAATTTCATTGAAGAGTTTGAGGAGGGCTAGCATTTAGGGTCCCCTAAATTTCCTGTAGAATTCAGCAGTGAATCCATCAGAACGTGGACCTTTCTTTGCTGTAAGGTTCAAATTATATTTTCAATTTCATTAACTGAAATGGGTTATTGGAGTTTTGTTTTTCTTGTAGTTGTTGTTTATATGTCTCTGTTTTTCTTTTCTGTGTTATTTTCTCTTTAAAATAAAATTTTAAAATTTAAAAAATAAAACTATGGAGAATTTCATAAATAATCAAATAATGCAGGGTTCAGTTTGTAATAACTAGCTTTAAGAGTTCTTTGTTTAAGATGAAATTGAGAAGAAAAATGATAGAATGTCCTTGACATTTCATTCAGTTTGCTACTCTGTAAGGGTCACTCATATTTGTTTTAAATTTTTCCTGAAAGAAATAAGATGCTACATAGAATTCGATATATACTTGGAAATTCGACAATTCCAAACTTTACTAGCATGAGAGTTATTTATTTTTGCAATCAGAATTTAGGTTACAAACAGAAAAAATGTATTAAGATTGACTATATGTAAAGTTTACTTGATTGTAAATGAAACAATATAGAATTATTTTGTTGTTAAAGTACAAGAATGTATTTAGGATTTTTATTAAGTAATATAGTCTGAATTAATTCATAGTGATTTGTCTTCCAATCCACATATCTTTCAATAAATAATATCTTTTTACTGGACTCAATTAAAGGGCATTAATGTTAGATCCTTTATTGCACTACATAAGGCAATCTATTCTATTGTTATTTAGGTACTAGGAACAGAAGTTGAAGACTTCCATATTACGCTGTGTTGTCCAAGTTGTAGTAAAACTCTGTGTCCTTGGATTTCTGTGATAGAGTTTTCCAGTGACCGAATCCCTACTTCAAAAGTAGTCAGATTTTGTTTTGTGCCTTTGGTAGAACTCCTGTGACAAGATTCCTTCTTAGTAGTAGCCTTTCGATGGTTTGGGGGCAGAACATTTTTCTGTACATACCCTACGAATACAGAAATTTCTTTTTCTTTTAATATTTTATTTTTATTATTGTTTTATTTTTTATTTGAACATCCCAAAAATAAGAGTCCCAGAGAAGTTCTTTGAAGATTTGGTAATTGTATTTGTGATGTTCCACCGCATGGGGTTTGTCTTAGTTACTTTTCACTAGTCGCTGAGACAAAATACCTGATGCCCAAAGTTGGGAAAGGAAAGAGGTTTATTTCTTACAGTTTTTGGAGGTTTCAGTCCATACTCAGTTGGCTCCAAGGCAGGGTGGCATGGCGGGGCTTCAGTTAATGTCAGCTGCAAACAGCAAAGCGGAAACTGGCAAGAGTGAGAGACACCCATTCTTCCTACCATTACATCACATCCTGGCTCCACCCCTAGGAGGGTGTAGCACTGACACCACCAATCCAAGCACTAGACAATGAACCAGTCACAAATGCACAATGCAAATACATGAGGCCTTGGGGCCACCGACATAAACCATGACAGGGTTTGTGCGCTCACAGAAGCCCAGCTTCTATTTAGACATTCACTAGAGCTGGTTTGGGGTATAATTTTTTCTTATATTCTTTTGTCTTTGTTTTTAATTGACACAAATTGTTGTACACACAATGAGGTGTAGTGTGGTAATTCCATATATGTGTATCATGTGTAATGGTCAAAGCAGAATATTTAGTAACACAAATTTTAACAGTGATCATTTCTTTGTGTTGGGACATTTTACATTCTTGCCTTCTAGCTTTTTATAAATATAGAGTAATTTTGTGAACTATGGTTACCCTATTAGGCTGTAGAATATTACAATTGATAGCTTCTAGTTAACTATATTGGTAAAAGTTATTCAACATTTCCCCTCTTACTTTCCCATTGCTAACCTCTAATCCCTGTTTCTTGAAACTACCTGTTTTATTTTCCTCATACTGTGAAAACAGGTGCTATTTGTCTTTTCGTGCCTTGGTTACCTAACATGATATTTATGTTCTATTTATGCTGCCACACAAGGCAGAGTTTTATGTTGTTATTACTGAATAATATTGCATTGTGTGTATCTCATTCTTACTGGGATAAAGTAATGGTTGTAGAGTTGTATTTTCTTGATGATTAGAGATGACCCCCTTGTTTTTGTGTATTTGGTTGCCACTTACATATCTTTCTGAGAAATGTCTCTTTGTATTTTTGTCCATTTTTAAACTGGATTATTTTTGTTTGTTATTATTGTCATTGTTATGGCTATTATTGTTGACAGGATGAAATCTTAACACAGATGGAAATCATGGCGTCTCATAGAAGGTCATAATTAGAATATGGCCTGAAGGGAATGAAAATGGCATCAAGTGTTTAAGAAAGACTTGGTGATCCCACCCATTTTCTAGTTCTAGGCTGCATAGCCCCATTCTTAATTCTTTTATTATTGGCTTGGTCTCCAGATAAGGTTATTGACTTTCTTAAGACACTTTAATTTATCAAAATATGATATACAAGTAGCACAGAAGAATCCATATGCGCAGTGTCCTTGCATTTGCTCTCTTTGCAAGGATCACTGCTAAAGTTAGTTTTTTTAAACCTAAATGCATGATGTCATTGAACTAATATACTAAGACCAAGAGATCATAATGAAAGAAAAAGGCTATCATGTTTTGTTTGCTTACTACTTTAAAATAAGCAGTGGTTGTTTTGCTCTTACTTTGATAATTTTAGTATAGATTGACAGCAAATTTCTTAAAATCGTAGTCAACAGGGCTGGGGATTTAGCTCAACTGTGAGTGGTTGTGAGTTTGATTCCCAGCACAGATTAAAAAAAAATCAGAATTAGCAATGCATAAACTATGTATGACTTTTTACATGACACTTAATGCCATTCTTTAGGGATACAGTTAAATAACTATCTAGCAGCATGCATCCATTGAATTACTGGATTTCTTGCCTGGTGTACATCAGACATCTGACTCTTGAGAGAGAACTCCATGAACCTTTTTCAGTTTGCTGGATTTTTTCAGGGTGTAGGATGTGAATGATGAACACTTGAAGTAATACTTAGGAGCTGAGAATGAGAGAAAGAGGTAGGGTGAAAAAAACCTATGTTTTAGTGATTAGAAACTTCCAAATAACTGAATAGATTCTGGGAAATTATACCAGCATCAGTTATAGGTCATTTGACTTTATCCTTGCACACATTAGGAGGTAAAAAGAAGATTGAACCTTGAAATCCCAGGGTTCATCTTAAACCTAAAATTGATTATTAGCTTCTGCCTGTTGAAGATCTCATCTATGTGTCCCTTTGATACCAATGACAAACTAGGTTTTTGGGAAATATATATATATATATATATATATATATATATATGCATGCACGTGTGCATGTGTGCATGTATATGCTCATACTTCTTAAAATAAGAAAAATTAAATGCACGTTATAGTTTCAAAGTACCCATTTTCTGTTTTCTTTCCTTTTTTCCTCAGATGTTAATTTCTTACACATTGTCTGTGTAGTCTGGTGCATAGGAGCAAAAGTTCATCTGCATCCCAGCTTTACAGGTCAAGTTTCTTATTACCCAGAAGACAGTCTCAATGTTACTTAATCTTTCTAGGTCCTGATTGCAGGTAAATAAAGAAAATAGCATACAATTTACTGAGTTGTTGACATTTAATTAGGTATGTAAAGCAACTGGAACTCTCCTTGACATATTGTAGGTGAAGTTCTATCACTTGACACAAGTACGGTGCGCTGGTTTCCTTGGCAACATCATTTGTGCGGGTTAACTTTCCCTTCTCCTTAACCAGGTCCTCACCCGCTATGAAAGGATAGTGGTTGTCATGTGGCTTCGCCACAAGTGTTCATTCAGTTTTTGCTGTCTGTGGCCTACCTTGGAACCTGGATTGCTTATCAGCTCTAATAAGAAGCATAGTATAGATACATTAATTATCTATCTGAGAATTAGATCCAGTGTTATACTGATGATGCTGATTAATAGACGTGGTAGATTGTTTATTTTTCAAAGAGGAATTGAGAGGGCTCTGGGAAACTGAGCAAGCAGCCAGCCACCCTGGTAAGTGGCTGTGGTCTGGCAAGCCACAGCCACCCCAGGGCGACAAGCAGCATCTCCTGAGATCCACGCCATGTTGGAACTTAGGGCACTGGGAAACCCAGCAGGCAGTCAGCCACCCTGGTAAGTGGCTGTGAATCTACCGGCATGCAGGGTGAGAATCAAACATCCCCCATTCTCCCAACCCCCATTAGCAAGTGGAAGCCAGAGATCTGAGCATCTATTGGGAGGTTGACCATATATAATATAGCAAATAAGGGGGATTTCCTTCCATCATCTCTTTGAAGGCAAATATTTTTATCATTGTTTTGCTTTGTCCTGATTAATGGTATTGCTCTATTCAATATTCTGTTTTCATAAATTCTATAATATTGTGTATTTCCTTTGATTATGCTATACTTGACTGAAAGAACAACTATTGTGAAAATAACTAGATATACTATGGTATCTATCATTGTTATCCCAGTAACCTGCTGTGAAGTTCTGTAGCAATTTCAATACACTGTCTCAATTGGCTTTATTCCATCCTGTTGTATTTTACTACCTTCAAATTAATAAAAAAAATTAAAAAGAAACATTTAACTTGAAAGGAAATTTATAGACTGAAAATCAAAGGAGAGAAGACAATTGTTCCATACAACAGGAGATCAGAAAATAAAGCAAGGATAACTTTCCCATCAACCACAGAATGGATAGGAAAGGTATGGTATTTTTGTACTATGAAAAGCTACCCAACTATAAAGTAGAATAATCTTGAGGTTCTTGTAGGTAAATGGATGCAACTGGAGATCATGTTCATGGGTGAAACAGTTTGAGCTCGTATGGGTGAACCCTAACATAAAAAAACAGAAAGAGAGGGAACAAAAAAGCACAATGTGTATTATAAAAGTGACAGGGGAGGAAAAGATAGTGATACTATTAATTTCTTACTGTCTTGGCCTAAACTCTTGTGTTGTTTTCACAATTTTGTTAGGCTTGGTTTTGTTCCTTCTTGTTCTGTTAGATTTTTACTATGTCTGATGGTATGGGCAGGTATTTTGAACATAATGGGATGTATTATGGTATTCATGGTTGGTTTCCTATTATGTTTTGAAGTCCTATAATGTTTTCATTCATTTGTTTAATCAGTTTTATTCTGTTGTGTTTTGTTTGTTTCTATTATGTGTGATAGTATGGACAACTGTTTTGAAGAAAATGAGACATTATAGAAACCCTTGTTCATTCCCTATTATCTGGTGTTGAAGTCCTGTAATGCTTTCATTCTTTTTATTGGTTTTATACCATTTTGTTATGTTTGATATTGTTGTGTGTGAAGATATGGACAACTATTTCAAAGAAAACAAGAGACATTATGGTAGCCACTGTTGGTTTCCTGTTGTCTTGTTTTGAAGTCTTGTGTTGCTTGCATTGTTCTATTCTGATTTGCTTCGTTCTGACAGCCTCTCCTCTGTCAGCGAGCCCCCAGAGGACTCCATGTCAGAAAAGTCCTCACCGGGGAAAGCACAATGGGCTCTTTCAGCACTAGTGCCTGAATGTGGTCAGGCAGTGGCGAGCTGCTCCCAACTGAAATCACATCGTCAAACAGCTCTGGACTGTTAGGGGGCATTTGCGGAGGGGACTGCCCAACTTCCTGAGTCTTCCACACTCCCTGAGTCAGTGGGATCTCTCCCTGAGAGGGATCAATAATCCTGGGCCTCTTACACTCAGACTCCCCGCTGTCTCCCTCATCCCCACTATCTCCCTCATCCGCCAAGCTATCCTGAGAAAGATCAGGCTCATCAGCGTCCTTTCCAGCCGGAGCCTCCCTCAGCACCAAAAATGGCATCTCATCCCACTTAAAACTCGGCATGTGAGTCACACAGTAACCAGCCACTCTCTCACCTCGCCCGGCTCTATCACCCCAAAGCCTCCCTCTAGCCGAAAGTTAAATACTACCTTAATCATCCTATCTCTTAGTGGCTGTCTGTGTATGCTGGTTGTGATGTTACCATCTCTCACCAGCATGATGTCTCCATTAGAAGTGATCAGTACTAGAGTGGGACTTAAGGGACTGCTCGCCTTACACTTTTGGTCCACCCTGCAAGGAATGCCTCCCAAGATACTCTCCACTCTCCACTATCTTAGCAGTGATCCTTCCCTCATCCCACAAAATCAGACACTTGTCTATAACATCATTAAAGGGAAAGTTCTCATTTGTCCAGTTCACCATTCCATAATTAGGCGCAGCCCGCATAATCGCACTGGCCAGGTTTGTCTGGCCTGCGCTCGGAGGCCCATAAAACCACACTGTGTTTCTTTTCCCGGTGTTTTTGTCTGCCCACATTAATAACAGAGAACCCACAAACAGAGGATCATATCCCTGCTTCTCCGAAAGAACCCAACATCTGTTCTCTATGGGAGGATTTTCCTCTCCCTGCAGCACTGCAGGTGCTAAAAATCCTGACAGCTGCATTCCGTCCAAAATCTTTCCTCTTGCCATCTGCAAGGCAGCCGTCACCTGCCCTCTGGCCTGAGTGGATGAATTAAAGCTAATATAGCCCTCTTGGTCAGTCTCTCTCCACTTGGCCTCGTCCAAGATTCCATTCACTGCAAGCCAGTCTACCAAATTAAAAAACTCTTCAGCCACTCTCCCAGTCTTCACCCGGCCCTTGCAAAAAAAAATGAGCGCTGCCCTGCAGGTATCTTGCTGAGTACCTCTCCATGGCCTGCAGCAGCTCATTCTGTGGAGATGACTGTTTCCCCAGGGTCTGTCTCTGCGGACAGTTTAAAGCATAGATGGCTTGATCTGGATCCGCTGTCCAAGCCCACCACACGTCCTTGAGCGGCAGCTTAGGCAACAAATACCGAAATATAAAGCCCTCATCTGCTCTCTCAACCTTGTTATGGTTGTCTCTGGGAACAGAAAACGTCTCACTCTCAAAGCCATCATAGTACTCCTCAAAAAACCTGCTTGCAAAAAAGCGGCAGAGCTTAGACAGCATAGCTGTCCACCCTCTCGCATTAAGACCCGGACTCTGAGCAACTATGTGGAGATGCGGCCCTTTCAGTCCCGGCTCTACCTGAACAAAAACTACAGAGTCCACTCCCATCAGCTCCATCTTCTGACTCATCTCCTCAAAAAACTACTCTCCAAGCTTCACGTACTGCATTCTCTCTTGTCCAACTTCTGGCCATTCATCGTGCGTGCCCGTTAGGGGTCTGCACTCAGATAAAAAGACCCAGCCTTCCTCGCTCAAAACTATCTCCAAGTCCATGGGAAATCTCACCACCGCTCTCCAGAAGGTCCTACTCGCAATAGCAGCAGGTGACAGCATAGCTTGAGCCATGGCTTCTCTCTTCCTTCTTCTCTCAGAGATGTGTACAGCTCAGTGTTACAGCTCAAAATGAGCTCTACTTCCTGGTTCCCCCAATATATACTCTCAACAGCCAATCAAAAATTAGGTGTAACAGTTACACCCAGTAGGTGTAACCAATCAAAATTAAGGAGGTGCCCTACACGTCATAGCCCCTCCTGGGTGATGTCAATACTAGTCTCCTTCCAAAGCCTGCACGCGCCAAATTGAAATTTCCTGCTTGTGCCAAATTCAAATCCTGCACCAGAACCGGAAACATGTCAATGAATCTGGAAACACGTCACCGGATACGGAAATATGTCACTGGAAGTGCATCACCAGAAATGACGTCACAGAAAGAATAAAATGTTGGAGAGGCAAGGCTGTAAATGCAGGCCGCAATTCTCTTTAAAATAAAATAAAAATTTAAAAATCAAAGAGGAATTGAGGTGCTGACCTGTCCCCCTTCTTCAAGGACTTCTCTCCTTGGGACTACACACAACGTTTAACATTTGACCAGGGTCTACTTCTCACTCCAATTTTTAAAATACAAACTTTGTATTTTAGAATAGTTATACTATTATGGTAAAAGTATCAAAAATAGTACAGAAAGTTTCCATACATCACACTCACTATTCTCTATTATTAATGACTTTCATTATGATGGAATGTTTATTATAACACATGAACTGATGGATGAATCTTTGTTAAGTGATGTACCCATTTTATTCATATTTCTTTAGTTTTTTTTTTATGTAATGTGATTTACTGTTCCTATTCAGGAAGCCTCGTGACATTTATTCTTGTTTTTAAATTGGTACCAGGGATCAAACTCATGACCATGTGCTTGCAAGGCAAGTGCTTATGCCACTGAGCTAAATCCCCAACCTCAACATTTATTCTTCATGTCTTCTTTATTTCCACTTACCATTGTTTATTTCTTAGATTTGTCTTATTTTTGAGATGCACTTGAACATTTTGAGGACTGGGCAGATATTTTACATAAATTTATTGAGATTTTTGTATTAGTTATGAACCTTATAAAAAAAGACAACAGAGTAAATTTTCATTTCAGTTATGTTATCAAAGATAAAACCACACATGTTACTTATTTCAGTTTATAGTCATTCTACACTGCAGATTTGTCTTTGAGGCATCTTTATTTAACTATTTATTCTTATAATCATTTATTTATATGAGTTGATTCACATGTATTTATTTTATAATTTGGCCTGCAATTCAATGGTGTCAACTTATATCATTGCTAAAATTGTTCTAGCACTGACTTCTGGCAAAGGAACACAATTGGCTCTTGTGTTCTTTAGCTATAGCCCACCATTATGGAGGTTTTGTTTTGTCATTTGAATATTTCTCTACTTTCTGACAGTAATGGAAGTTTTAGGATTATCTTTTATGCTCTAGTCCTTGAGTTAGCCATTTATCCAAGAATCCTGGGATTTCCCTATTAGAAAATATTATTAGGAGACAAGATCTGGGGTGGAGGTGCAACTCTGGCATAGACCAAAGGTATAGCACATGTGAAGACCACAGTTTCACACTAAGCAACAAACACACACACAAAAATAACAGAATTTCTTTTAAAAGAAAATAATCAAGATCTGGGGACTATATGTGCATTTTGTTCCTTGTCATTATTACAATATATTACATTGCATATAAGTTTATTAGTTAAGTAGTTACATTCATAAAAACTATACATAAAAATAGTATAAAACTTTATATTGAAATTTCTGTGTCATAAGCCAAAAATTGTTTTTAAAACCTCCAAAGATTTAGAATATTGCTACTATTACAATTTCAGATACATAAATATATAAAATGAAATATTCATGAACATTTACATTTTATTCTTAATTTTTACATTATATATATATATATATATATATATATATATAATGATATACCAAGAACATTGTCTAATCATGCCAGTACTTGATCTATCATATTCAGATATTAAGCATTTATGCTAATTGCTTACCATTAACAGTCATTAAATAATTTTTGTTATCACTATTATATCTCCCCTCTTTCTTGGAGCTACAGTTATCATTGTTATTTCAGCTATAGTCTAAAGAGAAATGCTCGAAACTAAATGAGTCTAAAAAAATCTGCTGAGATTCTTATACAAAGTGCAACTTCTAATATAATGTGCATGTATGTTTATTGTTATATAACAAGACAACACAAATTTGCTGGATTAAAGGTATAACCATTTATCATCTCATAGTTTCCACCAGTCAAGATTATGGAAACAAATTATCTGAACTCTATGCTTAACATCTCAGCAGAATAAAATCAAAGTTATGCTACCAACTACAATTTCATATAAACTTTATCAGCCTGTTTAAAATACATTTTTGATGACAAAATTCATTCCTTTGTTACAGAATCAAAAACTTCAGTTACTTTAAACCTCCTAAAATTCTTCCTATGTGATCATCTTCATAGGAGTTTCTTTTTTCCAAGAAAAAGATAATTAATTGCTGAAACTCTAGGTCTCTAATTTCATTATTTTCTAATTGTAGATCCAGTTTTAATGGGTTCTTTTAAACAACACAAACCCAGTGTAATCTTCCCTTGTAATCCATGAAAGTCAATTTATAAGAGCTTTCTCTATATTTGCCAAGTGTTTCCACTCTTTTCAAATAACGTAAATTATTAGAATGAATTCCATTCTGTTCAATCACAGAGAGAAACTGACATATACTGTGTACCCTAAGGTAAGGCAATCTTGGGAAGTATCTTGGAATTTGACTTAACACAGTATGCCTAAGAAAGCTTTGCAGCTCAAAAAAGTTCTTTGGCTGTGCCTATACTACTAGTCTTAAGGGACACTATGTGGCAAAATAAGAGAGTGTACGGATGAACTCTATTGCAGATGGTCCCCTCCATGCCATCTCCTTCTCAGGTGACCTTTGAGCATCCATGTTTATAGACTAGATTAGCCTAAAATACACTAGGTCAAAATTCATCACCTTTTGGCACATGGAGCTGAATTCTTGATTCAATCATGATGGGATAAAGACTTATTCACAAGGATGTTTAAAAATAAAACAGTAGTAAAGATCCTGATACCATCAATACATCAGGGGGTTTTCATTTAGATACTTTATTTGACCATGACTGAAACATTCCAGAGCTAGAGACTGATTAAGAAACGTAACAAAACAAAAAAATGAAGCAAACAAACAAAAAACAATGGTAAGTACCTGAGCTGCTGGTACTCTTATTATTTAAAAAGACAAGTGTTATTAATGTAAAAACAGCAATATTAGTAATAATATTTTTCAATGGCATAAAGATTCTTGCTAAAAAAGAAACACACTGTATATTTGATATGTCAAAATATTTCAGGAAACATTGATTCCAAAAGAAGCACACCATAGTCAAGATCACAGATGCTACAAACATATCTCTGGATTTGCTACTGGATACCAGGGTATATTTTAATGTTCTTAAATGATAATGATAACTATCTCATGAAGCAATTGTGAAAATTAATGAAACACATAAAATACTCAAGAAGTTCTAACACAGACAATACATGATAAATATAGCAATAATTCTGAGCATATTAAGATAATATTTTGAAGAACATATTGGATGGTTAACCTTTAAAGAAACTATAAAAACCATGTCACTGGAGACAGAATAAGTTGAGAATATTTTCTAAGTGAATAATAGTAACTAAATTCAAAGAAACACTACTAAGTTTCAATATTTTTAATGCATGAAGAATTTTATGCCTTTTATTATATTAAATAATTCATCACACTAAAGGTACTTGCGGAGCAGCTGGTCTATAAGTTAGAGATCATAAAAAAATAAAGGGATGTATTCGTTGTTTGTTGATCTTGGGGTATAACACCTGCAAATGCTTTTTCAGTTGTCTAAGATTGTATATAAAGTAAATTGAACTGGTTGATCAGTTTAGTATGAGTTAAGCTTAATGCTGATAGCCAAAAATTAAAATCAAACTTTTGCTTGTTTTATTTGAAAGCTGTTGGTTTCATAGAGTTGAGACTATTATACAAAGGATGATCAAAAATATGTTGAATGTTTAAATTAACAAAAATAAACCTTGATAGCATAAGAGTTATTACCAAGAACAATGGACTAAGCATTTGAAACAAGGGAGAGTATTTTGGAGGAGTCAGTGGGAATAATTTTTATTGTAATAAATTGTTTCATTTAATCATTCACCATAGTTTTGAACTCTTCTTATTAACCAGACATTTGTGGCAATATCTGTCAAATAAAAGCATTGTAATGTATCTTCACTCACCTTATTTACTGCATCTGACACCAGATGATTTCTGGTTCTCCCACAAAGTCAAAATGATCATGGAAGATAAGTGTTTTGAATGAATTAAAAATATGCAGGCAGCCATGAAAACACAACTAAAGACATTCGCAAAAGAGCACTTCCAGAGCCACTTTAGAACTTGGCAAAACAAATGGGATAAATGTGTTTGAAATGAAGATGAGCATTTTGAGGAGAATCAGCAGCAATGTGTCTTTTAATGGATTTTTGAAAGTAAATATATTTTCAGATCATACCTTATATGTTTTTGTCAATTTTCTGAGTCACAGTGTTTGTAATAGAGGGAGAATAAATTAGATATTTCTGACATCATTATCACAGAAACAGATTTAAAATGACCAATTGTGTATTATGAATGATGTGATACATTTTCCAGAATTTGTGGAAAATTACGTAGATAGGGTTTCCCTGTTTACCATGTATCTCAAACAATAGACAGAATCTATGTATCTATCTGGCATCAAAGCAGGATAAATGAAAATTTTACAAGAGACGTTAATTAGAATGGAGAAGACAAGATATCATTGTAGCGTCGTCTGAGAGAAAGCCTAGTTTCATCTCTGTGTAAGAGGAAAACACAATCACCTGTTCCTGTCCTCAACAGTCAGGAATTGTGTAAATACAAGCTCTAAAACTCAGAGTGTGACCATGACCATGAAGTTTATCCTACATCATCTATCAGAAGCAATATATACAAGGAATTAAAAAATAAAAGCTTGTATTAACAAAACAACCAGTGTTTATTTAATACAAACAAAACACTGAATTCAGATGCTTGATACATGTTATTTTCCTGTGGTATACTGTGAGCATTCATGGTGATTTCCATGCTGTAAGTGAGAAAATTGAAATTCTGAGAAGTTAAGTTATTCACCATATATCATAGTGTTGTGTTTTCTGGGATCTGGGTAAAAGTAGCTTTGTTGTACCTGCAAATAACTGCCTGTGCCTGTGACCCAGAAAAGTGGCTAAACAGTGGATCATCCCAAGAGGATGCTAAGCAGAAAGCACGGAAACATAATGGCCTGTGTCATGAGTTCTTTGCCGGAGGTGATACCCACTGCACATGCTGCAAATGCAATCCAGCTTTCCTGCTAGAGCAGAAAGGTTGAGAACTTAAAGAACGTGCATCTGTTTTCTCCTAAGTGACCATTCAAAAGTAACCAAGTAGAAAATAACACAGGAGAGTGCAGATAAGTCAGAGGCAGTATTAGAAAATTGGTAAGTGAAAAAAGAAAGCAAAAAATAGAAGCTTTCCTATTGGAGTTGGATTAAAAGAACATAAATATTTTCCAAATTATTAATAATAATTTGGTGTGAGGACACAGGGAAGTTTGAACTGCCATGCACAGCAGACAGTGAATTGGTATAATTGGTATAATCACTTTGGAAAAATAAGTTGCCTGTGATCACTAAAATAATCAAAGGTATATCATATTACCTAGCAGTTCCTTCCTAGGTATGATAACTGGGCAAAATCCATGTGTGTCATGACTCATCAAAACAAATGCAAAGTGATGTAAGTAGTACTATATAAAATAACCTTAATTGTAAACCATGTACGTGTCTACCAACTTTAGACATAATAAATAAATGTGTTGTTTTAAATACAAATAATGGATAATAATAAGGAATTTCTAGTACATCCTAAAAACGTGAATGAATCACAGAGATTTAATACCAACAAAAGATATCAGTATATAGTATATTTCTTTCACTTACATAAAATACAAAGGCTGGTAATTCTAGTATATCATATTACAAGTAAAGATAATGTTTAATTTTGCAGATATATATTGATAGTTTTATCTAGTGCTGGGTTTTTTGACCTAGAAAATGTTATATGGTATACTTGGTGAGAAACAATTAAGTCACACACTTACAACTTGCTCTCTTTGGTATATAAAAGAGCAAGCTTCAATAAGCTTTTAAAATTGTTTATAAGGATTTAAATTGTTATGGCTATAGTCTCTGTAGAGAGATGCAAATGAAGAATGAGAGTTTCCAAAGCACAATTCAAACTGCAACTGAGAACAGTCTCAATGAAAAAGGAAAAATCATCTAATGAAATTATTGATGAAACACACAAGCTGTAACTGTGAGAAAATGCTAACATTTCTAAAAGATATGTCTATATATATATATATATATATATATATACACACAGATATGTTATATTGATGTAAATCTTTAAGAATACCCTTGAGGTTCTAAAGCAGAGACTGGGAGTTTTGGAAACTGCCATATGCAACAAAGTGTATTTTAAGCCTTAGGAGAAATAACATGAACAAAGAAAGAATGAAGCAATAAAATCAGATTTATTAAACTGAAGGCAGAAATGTCAATTTAAAAAAAAATTCCCTTATATGTTATTGTGCAAGTAAGAAAGTGTTGCATATAAATAATTAAACAAAAAATAAAATGGAAAAAATATCATTTTAAGTGAGTTCAAAAATCATGGACATGTTATAGCCTGAAGGCAAATCCAGCCAGCTGGCTGCATTTGTAAATGAAGTCTTAATGGAATCCAACCACTCTCATTCATATGTGTAATGTATTATCAATATGCTTTTTTTGCTATAGGAAGTTTGATGAGTTGAGGCAAGTGGTAGAGCTGTAAAGTTGAAATGTATTTACTATCTGGTCCTCTATTAAAAATAATTTTCAACTCATGTTTTGCATTAACGTATATGTTTTTAAGTTTTAAAACTTTGTAGCAGCTTTGGACACCTTTTGCAATCTCTGATGAATGAAAAAAGTAGAATAGGAGGTAAGGTTTGGAGAAAAATAAGTATTTCTGTCTCGCTTTCTTTTTTAAAGCAGTTTGTTGATGATATTATTACTATCAATCATATGTAAAACTACAGAGTAAATTTTTAGGCAAATATTCTCTGAATACTGATGCTGGAGAATGAATGGAGATAGTGATAAATACCAACATTATATTTGTCATAATTAATTAATTACATTTAATTTTTATTATGATATATAGTAGTATTTTTAACTTTACCAATGAAGAGAATATCACCCTAATAATTTAAATTTACATAGCTAGAAAAGATTGGACTGGTTTTTAAATTTATATTTTGTCAACTGTATCCCATCATGCACATTAAAAAGTTATGTCAAATTTTGTCATATTCCTTCAACTGAATGAGTAAGAAAAAGGTGCAGATAAAGTACTTTTACAGTATTATAGTCTTTGGCACAATTTGCTACTATAACATTTGGAATAAAGGATCCATCTTAAGTGAGTTGACTGATGTACAGATAGGAGCATTCATTTCCTAGCAAAATATTAGCTAAAAGGTACAACAGATTAATGTAATTTCATGAAAAGTGTTGTACTTTTCTTATTTTGCATTCTTTGTTACCTTAATAGATGTGAATGAAGAGGCTGTTGTTTTATGTACAACAGAGAGAGGCTGCTGTGAACCAGACTCCGTGTCCACTTCCTAGCTCAGTGGATATGTGTTGAGCACTCACCAAGTGTTAGGGCCTCTGCTTCCCGTCTGACCTACAGGGTGTTGCAAGGGCGGAGGGAGCACAAATAGTGTCTGCAGTCACAGAACCATCTGTTTTAATTGGGAGGTCAAATGTTGAATGTTCACCAGGATCTCTTTCATGTGTAAAATAGCACATAAGTAGTACACAAAAGTTGGACTTTTGGAAGTAATGAGATCATAACAGCATTCCTACAAGAACAGGAAAATGCCTTTAAAGGAAAAGATCAGAAAAC
The DNA here is from genome assembly GCA_004027295.1 of Dolichotis patagonum. Lineage (NCBI taxonomy): Eukaryota > Metazoa > Chordata > Mammalia > Rodentia > Caviidae > Dolichotis > Dolichotis patagonum. The sequence goes on along the minus strand of PVJX010011861.1, from coordinate 21,433 downwards.
TGTCTAGTGTTCTACTCACAATAAGGGGAGGCAACAATAATGACTCTCTGAAGACTAACTAAATATTCTCAGCAAAAACTTGATAATAGCAGCACCCCAATCATTTGTTTCCCATCCTGAGAATTGTGAAAAATTCAAATTTATATTTAAAACAACTGGATTATTGTATTCTTATTTAAGTTTTTATTTTTGTTAGTACATGTTTGCAGCCACATAGGTGTAGAGAACATATTTGTTTTTTATAATAATATTTTTGTCACAGTATGAATGGTGTATTATATCCCGCTATAGGTGCCAAATAGATAAAAGTGTCTACAAAGCAACACTTTCCAAGTAAATCTCTCGGAATATGAAGTCTGCTTGAAGGACAAGTTAAAAAAAGACTGAATCTGTACCTGAAGAGATATCTTCTACCACTGGACTTAACTAATGAGACATGGATAAATACTTTTTAGGGTGCTGTACTACATATAATTCAAGGAGATGAAGGCTGGACTACATGACTCTTTTATCTCTAGCAGTCAGTGATTATGTATCTTTTGTACCTTTTCTTCTTTTTTTCCTCTTGGTCTTTGAAAGCCTTTATTCATCTGTACTTCAGGAGCTATTTTTGACAGCTATTTTTGAAAATTATACTAAATTTACAGCTCTAGAAAGAACCATAAAGACAAATTTAAAAACCTGTTCTAGAGAGCTTGTCATTTACATATAGTAAGTGAAGCACCAATTCCGACCCACTATAATCCTTTGATTCATCTTTCAAACTTCACACACTGAGTTCCTTGATAAAGGCAAATAAAATCTTCTGTTATACACATTATTCTTTTATATCTCATAAGTGCTACTTTCAAATCATGTTATCTAGACTTGTACTTTTCTTTCTAAAACTACATATCAAGTGATTTTTTTCCCTTTCAATTTTTGCAACATATTCTCTACTATTGTGTTTAACACGTTGATATTTTCTGTGACATTTTGCGACAGTTTTCTGTTCCTCTTTATTATTGTCTTTGCCACTCATTCCTTGACAGAGAACAACCTTCTGGGCTTCCCCATCTTCCTTTTCTTGGCTTCTCAGCCCTTTGTGTGACTACTCTTAACACTTCCTCAAAGGTTAGGTCTTCAGTAAATATAACAAATCAGCATTTCCGATCAGCATTTCTTTAAGCGTTTTGTAAATTTCAGATCTTGTCTGCAAAAATATTCATTTAAGAACAGGATTCACAAATACTATCTTCAGAAAGACAATTATTAGGGTTTCTCTATCTTATTAGTTGTATCCAGAGGTTGAAAAAGAAATTCATGTCTGCTAAAGAAATGCACAACTCAGTGAAGACTGTTACTACCAGATTGTCAACTCTCTCCATTACAAATACTGAATTTTGCAAGTTCACTGTTAAAACTATTTGGTAGGGGGAATTGATTTAGCACATAATGGTTAGATTAAGAATTTCAATTTTTGGTTCTTTGATATGAAATTAAAATGTATAGGACACATTAAGATTGAAAACTTAGAAGGTAAATGATCAAAACATTTAAGTATTCAATGGTACATCTGTTACCTTTATTGTAAAATGCACATTTATGAATCAAAGTATATATGAGTCTACAGTTCTGATACTATCAAGCAAGCTGCCATCCATGATTCCTAATCCTTCTGCATTTAAAATTCCAAAACAAACATGTTTGTTAGAATTTAGAAAACTTTAATTTTCAAAGTTTCTCAGAAAGAATGTTCAGAATCATTCCCCATGTAAAAAACATAGTGAGATAATCCATTTGCCACAAATAAATTTACTTCTTGTGTTGTGAGGTGGCAGCCAGCTGCCGTATGACTTTCTGTGGTGGTGGAACTGCTTATTCTCAATCACTCCTTCTTCATATGATGAGTATAAACAAGATTGAACAGAAGAGTTGCCTTTCATGGTTTCATTGCTGCTTGGTGTTTTCTTTGTGTGTTAAATGTCTGATTTCACTTTTACAACAAAAAGTAACAGTATTTATTCTGAAAGGCAATTATATGTTCCAAGTAGCAGATATTAACAACTTCCAACACTGTCTCTAGGGATAATTTGCAGTTTTGGATTGTGCTTTAGAAAACTATTTCCAGCAGTCTGTGAAGATTTATTATACCTATTTCATCATTGGTAATATTGGATCGTTACTGCAGGTCTTTTAGAGTTTTGTGTTGAAGACTCTGAGAGTGCTCTGAAATGGGAACCTTCAGGAGCACAGTACTTTTCACAGCACCTGTGAGTATGAAATAAGCATGATCTTAAAGGAAAATCTTGATGTCAGTACCCGGCCTGGACATATGTACCGTGCCAACTCAGCTGAGCCATTGACTTCTCTTTATTTCTACTTTTCCTTTATTGTGATCCATGATGTTCGAAGATTAAAAAGTTGGTGTGGTTTTATGAGTACTTCTTAATAGTCAAAATAGTGACAGCTGTGTTGTACTCAATACCTTAAGGTCTTGTTCAGATAAAGGTGTTGAATTTGGCTATGTTAGGGTTAGTTCTCTTGGGAACCTCAAAACACAGGCAACATTTTAGTACATAAGTTACACTGAAAAAAGCAACTGATATTTTGTGAACTAACCTTCCCATGCTCCAGGGTAATGAGCAGAAAACAAAACAATAAGCTGGGCTCTTACAGTTTTTGATATATATACCAAATAGATTGAAATCGCAATTTATTTGATGTTTAACAGTTTTGATAGTTAAATAATTGTCTGTTCTTTAGCTCTCTGTCACTGAGAGTTCTTTATTTTGTTTTCTGTTCTCATGAATTAAATTAATAATTTAGTGTTTAAACACGATTTTGTACAAACATTTTTCTCCTGTTGTGGAAATAAAGACACTTACACAGACACACATATGCATATACAAACCACTCATGCACATAAATAGTATCTCCTAAACATGCACACTTCCTTTTTCCCATTTTATTGAACATATTTAATCTTTAATTAATTAAAACAAGCATACTAAGCTATCAGATAATGGAATTGCATGTCAGGCATATTTTGAAATTTAAGTCAGAGCATTCGGTCATGGATCTAATGAGTAAATTAGGCAGTAACATCTAACAGACTGCTTTGATCCTGGGCATGGCATTTTAATGATATAATCTGGGTCAGTGTCTCATAAAGTTGAAGGGTAAAGTCGAGGATAAAGGTGGTAGACAGGAGGGATGTTTATTAAGAACAATATGTCCCAATAGTTGGGAAAGGATCTGAAATTGAGTTGTCACAGGCAGTCTTTGTCTAGGAGTGGTTACATAAAATAAAACAAAACAAAAAAATGACCAGGGCTCTGACCTCTCCAAGTCAAACTGAGGTCAACCTATGTGACTAAAAAAATCTTGCTTAAACCAGAAATGGGCCTCTGAGGTGTCAAAGCACATGGTAAGTGCATGTCTTCCGCTGCCTCTTGGACTCTATCCTAAGTGATTCATTGAAAGAACATAGTGAGAAGAAAAAAGACTTCCCACATAGGTAGGAGCACAAGTCCCTCATAGTGTTCATCCATCACCTGCTTGTTACATTGCTTGTTACATTCCTCCAAATATCTTCATCTGCTTCTTGTTAACTCTTGACCTGAAGACTCCTGCTCTTCTGACCATGGACTGGTCATCCTGAATCTGTCTTAAGTTTTGTCCCTTTCTGGCTGCCTGCTATTTTTCCATAACTTTCCTGTCTATTTCACCATCATGGGTAAGATGACATATATGCTGAAAACAGCGTATGATACTTTGGTGACACAATTTGGTAATCTCCAACTATAGTTACCATGGTTAGCAAAACTACTTATGAAAACAACATTTTATACTTTATTTCGCATTTTAGTGTTTTGTTTTCGTAGTTTAGTTTTATGTTTCTGTTATTTTACCAGTACTAAATTGTGTTAAATATATTTTATTGTGTAATCTACACGAGTTTTAATTTATTTCCTTCTATCAAGAACAGCCAATTTCAAAATTGTGCAGTTTAGGAAGACATTATCCTGGTGATCCTAGCTAGCAATTATGTTATTTTCTTCAGAACTCTACAATACAGATTAAAATACTGAAATCCTTTTGCTATTCTGACATCCAGTAAAAAGATTACAGAGCTGATTTAATTGATTAGTGAACAGAATGGTGCTCGTACTACATGAATTATCAAAAATACTGTACAGAAATTCCTGTCATTGCAGAAACAAGATAAAAATATAACCAGATCTATAGTTTAATTCATTTAGAATGATGTCTAAAATGTATTATGCTGAATTAATTCTGTGACCAAAAATTAACTCAGCATTCTTGGTCACCTGACTTTGTGCAAGAGCACAGCTCAGTTTTACCTCTAGAATGTAACTTCAGCTGCCTTGAATGAAACTTTCATGTAAGATGTTATCATTGCATAGCAAAACCAAAGAATTGAAATTTCAGGGAAATTAATACATTAGTAGGTGCTATCAGTGTAGTTTGGACATGTTTGCTCATAAAGTATGTGTAGCAAGAATCCATTTGACAATTACAATTATAACATTATACCAGGTAGGCAGTTTGTCAAAGATACCTGTATTTATCACCTACCTCTGGAGGAAAAAGCTGATTATGAACAAAAGGAATCTAATGAAAGTGAATCATCATACTTACTTAGGTTATATAGTTGACAGAATAATATAGAAGAGTATTTCCAAAGTACATTTTTTGGATATCATTAAAAGATAGTAATATAGCATAATAGTGATATTTCCTTAGTCAATAACCATTTCCAAGCCATTAAAAGTATATTAGAAAAACAGCATTAAAAATTCAGGAATGTTATTTAAGAATTTTGGCACAAAAATTTCAGAGCTCTGTATAAACTTCTTTCATTTAATTTCCTTCTGCTACCACATACTCAGTTTCTTAAAGGAGTTTCTTTTAGTAGAGAAAAAGAGAGCAAAACAAAAATAACAAAATCTATCTTTCATGTTGCCAGGCATAGAGGTACATGCCTATAAGCCCAGCACTTGGAAAGCTGAGGCAAGAGAATTGCCTCAAATTGGAGGCCAGTCTTGGCTACATAGTGACTTCAAAGCCAGCCTGTACTATATGGTGAAACCTTACCTCCAAAAACAGCAAAAAAAACAAAAACAAACAAATAAACACTCCTTCATTGCAGACCCCCCCCAAAATATTCAAATCTCTCAAATCCAAATCCATATCCTGTAAGACTTTAAATATTATTTGAAATGACCTCAAGCATAAAATACTTTGTTATGTTTATATTTATTTGCACAAATAGTGATTCAATGATGTGCGGTTTTTGATATCTCAAATTTTACACATCATAACCAATTATGGGGGCTCAGGCTAGATTAATTTTCCATTAAGAACTTGACACCACAGATGCTAGGAGCACTGTCATACATGGTTGCTCTCCTCCGTGAAAGGCTGCCTCAAATATATAGTTGTATCACTCAAAGTCCCGGCTTTCCCTGGGCTACAACCTTTGTTCATTGACTTATAGTTGACTCAAAAGGGTCAGCAATTTTAGACAGTCTCAGAACAACACTGATCAACAAAAATGTTCCAGATTTCTTCATGGAGACATAGAGGCTGTCACACAGTTGACTGTTGCTCATTTAGCTCCAGTATATGACTGCAGTTGGCACTGCACTTCCACATCTGCTCGAGTCTGCTACTGCTTCACTCCTGTAACATCTGTGTAGGTCTTAAGGCCCTTAACTCTTAAAAGTTCTGTACATTGGACTTGATCTCACTTTCTGCTACTGGAAAACTCAACGTGGAACATATTTTATTATTCAACTACCATCTTGGTTTGGAAAGTGCACATTTTGAGAAAAAATCATTACTTTTTTTCAATGTTTATTTCATAGGTTACCAATTCCAAATATTTTTAGTTTCTCTTGTTTGGTATAATTTTTTTTTAAAAAATACCTAAGTAACTTTTTTGTCTACAGCCATACCACCCTGAATGTGCTCTATCTCATCTGATATAATTTTTTGGCTGAAATAACTCCTTGTGGAGTCTTTCAATTTTAATATGTTGTTCAAAATGAAGGAATTCTAATAGTTGTGCTGTGGCAAAAGTCAAATAAATCTGTGAGGCTGTTGCTACAGTCTTGTGCCAGTCTTTGGTGGCAATGTTCTTCTAAAAAAGCAACAAATGCTTCATTGAGCTTTTGGGCAAATATGATTCTTTGACATTTCATTTACAGATTTGGGTAACATAGAGCTGTTCCTAACATTTTTCACTGCTTAGAATTTATTTTACTACATAACTTTTTAATATATATTTATTGAAAATTTTCTTTATATGTATAAATCCTTAAAAATTATGAACTTATTTTAGCAAGTGAAAAAAATGCAGCATCAAAGTCATTTCTTTAAAAGACCATTTTAGTACTAGATCTAATATACTTGCCAATCAAATATCCATATTTGAAATTTTCCATTATTATACATACAGATACACATAAAAATATACACATATATCTTCAGAATCATTTATTTTCTAAAAGAAATTTATATGTAGCATGCACTACACTTCAGTTTACAGTTTGAGATTCTTTAAAAAATACTGAAATGCAGATGTGTTCATTTTGCACTTGTATAAAAGTCCACGGTACATGTGGACTTTTTTTTTTTGATCCACAAATTGTTTACTGATGGATATTTAGGGTCTCTCATTCTTCTTGTGGCATTTAGAAATATGGTTTAAGTAACCAATCTTGAAGTTATCTTTAACTTCTTGTGCTTTGGAAGAACACGTGTTGTAAATGAATTTATTATCTCAAAGTTTAAGTGTATTCAAACTTTCTCATTTTTTAATGACAGTTAATTTATATGAACTTGCTGTCAATACAAGCCAGTAATTATTATTTTAAATGTATTTCTGTAGCCATGAATCCTATATCCTAGATGCACATAGTTGCCTTTAAATCAATTTACATGTTAAATTGATTTATATGCTAAATTTAATTAAATGTTTATTCTAGAATACCCAGATATTTTATGACAGTTTTTCAATCAGTAAAATAATCTCTTTTCCCAGATGCCCTTTACATAGTTTCTATATCATTTTTGTTTCTTTAAAAATAAGAAAGACTTCTGGAGTAGTTGACCAAAAGGCAGACCAAAATGACTCAAGGAAGCATCTAAAACTACATGGAAAAAGAATAAAAAACAAAATGATACAAATTCAATGTTTTCAAACTTACCCAATGACAAGAAAGTTCATGAATCTCAAATGGCAGTACTAGCAAATAAAGCTGTTAAGTTAAAATATTTATTGATTCTCCATGAAAAAAATAGATTATTAAGAAACTTGAGACTTATGAAGCAAAGAAAAGAAAGGCCCAAATTGCAAATAAAATTGCATTGGGAAAATAAAGGTTGTCTTCAGTATAAAAGTAAGAAAATTGTTACCTGAAAAGTCAAAGAAAACTGCAAATTTGTCAGTTAAAGTTGAACAAAGAATTTTGGAAAACACTCTGAAAATCAAAGAACACTACAGGCAGGTATGCTACTTAAAATTGAAGAATTTGCTTCCTATGTCAGATTCACTCTTCATCTAAAACAACTAAAAATGTATATAAAAGTAATTATAAAGATATATTTTATCCAAAAGATTCATCTTCTTCTATATGTAACTATTTTTTCATCATCTGTACTGGTTTCATCTTATGTAATTCTTTCTTACCTTTTAGAATGACTTGAGGTTTATTCCTCAGACTACACTTTCCATCTATACTCATTCCCTTATTCCATGTGCATTAGTGTGTTCTAATCTTATCCATATACCTGGTGGTGACACTTCATGTTTAAGGTTACACAATTTTGGGCTTTTATTAGTATATATTGCAGTGCATAATGATCACATTCACTGTTGGAGATTGGTTCATGGACATAATCCATTTCAGTTCCATTCTTTTCCCCCTTAATACATTCTTTCTATTTTTCCAGCATCAAATGCATTTATTTATTTCATAAAACCTTATAGAATTATCATATATAGACTGAAATTCAGACTAATAGGTCCAAGAATTTATAAAATATGTAAGACAATTCTACTAAATCAAGGTAAAGTTTTAGATACATAATCCACAAAGGACAATAGTATTTTTCTCATATATATATATATATATATATATATATATATATATTTAATATTAAAGAACCCATGCAACATTTAAATATGAGTGCCTGAACAAGCTGTACCCATTTTCCCACAAATTATTCAATATTATGTCTGATTAGTATTCCATTATGTATAAATACCACATTTATATGTATTTATTTTTGATGAATATTTAGGGCATTTCCAAGATGTAGCTACTGTGAATTTCACTGCTATCAACATGGGTATGTATTCATTACTGTGGTATGATCTCTTTGACTCTTTGGAGGGGAATACCTGGAGGGGAATATCTGGGTCAAATGGAATTTCTAACTTTAGCTTTCTGAGGAATCTCCATACTGTTTTCCATAGTGCTTTTATCGGTTTACAGTACTACACATGGTGGAAAAGGTTCTTTTCTACCCACAGCTAACTTGTATTTGTTATTGGTTGATTTTTTTGATGGTAACCATTCTTTCTAGAATAATATTGAATCTCAGTGTTGTTTTATTTGCATTTATTGACCATTTTTACTTCTTCATCTGAGAAATACCTACTTAATTCAGATTCCCATTTTTTAATTCAATCTTTAAATTTTCAGGGAGGATCTAATTTTTTAGTTCTTGATATAATCTAGGTATTAGTCCTTTGTCTGAGGAGTGGCCAAACTATAGTACTTAGATAAAGGAAATTGAAGAAGATATTTAAAAATTCAAAGATATGCCCTGACCCCTAGATAGGCAAAACCAAAATATCTTTGCAATTTATTATATCTTCTTCCATCTCCTTTTTCTGAGTGCTATAGTTTTCATTGTAGAGGTCTTTTACTTCCCTGGTTTCATTAATTCCTAAGTATTTCATTTTTCTTGATATCATCATGAAGACCAATGTTTCCCTAATTTCCCTCCCAGTGAGTTTCTTTTTGGCATACAGGGGCACTATAGATTTATGTATATTGCCTTTGTATCCTGCTACACTGTGGGATATGGATTAGTTCTAGAAGCTTTTTGGTGGAGTTTTTGGGATCTCCTATATAAGGAATCATGTTATCAACAAATAATTGTAATTTAAATTCTTCCTTATCTATATCTCTTTTATTTCTCTTTCTTGTTTTATTGATATAGTTAATGTTTCCAGAACTGATGCTAGTGGCATCTTTAACTTGACCCTGATTTTAGAGGAAAAGTTTTCAGTTTCTTTCTATTTAGTATGATATTGGTAGTTGATTTTTCATAGATGGCTTGAATCAGGTTGAGGTTTTCTATTACTTTCTTCAGTATTTTTATCATAAGAGGGTGTCTCAATGATATTTCTGCATCTATTGAGATGATCATTTGATTTTTTTAAAAACTGGGATCAAACACATGACCTTGTGTTTCCCAGGCAAGCACTTGTGCTTCTGAACTAAATCCCAGCCTGATAATTTGGTTTTTATCATTGTTTCTGCTTATGTGTTGTATCACTTTTATTCATTAGCATATATTGAAGCATCATGCATAACTGGACTGAATTCCACTTGGTCATGATATATGATCCTGTTTTCCAGGATCTTATGGAAGATTCTTACATCTGTGTTCATTAAAGACATTGACCTGTCATTCCCACTTTTGATTGTGTCCTTTTCTAGTTTTGGAATCAGAATAATGCTTGGTTTCAGGTATGACTAGACTGTAAGCATCAGCAAACCTCAGTACAAAAAACAAAACAACAAATAACAAATAAAACAATAGAAACATGGTAACAAAATGTCTCCCAAAATGTGTCCTCACTCACTTGAAGCCTACTCAGGAAACAGCAAGGGGCCGAAAACAGAAAATCACACATCTGAATTAATCAAAAGTATAGAAGAGGATGTTACAAAACAGCTCAAAGAAATACTCAGGAGAATTAGAAAAATATAACTAAATGTACAATGGAAGTAATAATTAAAGAATATGCAGGTGTTCCATGAAGACTAATAGAAAACTAGATGAAAACTATACAAAACATGGATGATGAGTTTACCAAGAGTTAGAATTAAGGAAAAGGTTTCAATCAGAAATTCAGGAAATTAAAAATGTCATTTAAAGTGTGGGCAACAGAACAGATCAATATGAGGACAGAATTTCAGGACTAGAAGACAATGATGTCTTCAAGGACAAACTACCCAAGGACACTTTGATAACAGCAAGAGAAGAGAAACTGATCCAATAGTTTTCAGATGATGCAGGAATAATCTAAGAATAATTGATATAATAGAAAAATCACATGGCAACACAAATGACATAAATATCTGTTAACAAAATAATGGCAGAAAACTTCTCAACTATAGGGAAGAAAATAAAGTTATAGATGAGTGAGGCACACAGAGCAGCAAAAATCAGTGACCAAAATAGAACCTCTCCATGGCAAATTACAATCAAATTTCTAGAATTCAAACACAGGGACAAAATTTTAAAAGCTATTAGATAAGGAAAATAAATCACATACAAAAGTAAAACCAACTATAATAACAGCAGACATCTCTACACAAACTTTAAAGACCAAGAGTCCTTGGAGTAAAATATTTCAAACTCTGAAAAATATCAACTCCCAGCCCTTATTTATGAATCCTGAAAACTTTTCCTTTAAAATTGATGGAGAAATAAGATACTTCCATAACAAGGAGCACTTCAAGAAAGTCATGATTACCAATCCAGTATTACAAAAAATTGTCAAGGATATCCTAGAAAGAGACAATGAAGCCAATGATGGCAATAAGTCAAAATGAATGGATACACTTGGCAAGAAAAGCAGCTAAGCAAAAAGGGAGGGGAGAAATGTGAAAATCATTAATAGGAAAGTAATTCAATGACAGAAAACGTCAATGCTTCTCTCACTAAGAATTCTCAATATGAATGGTTTTAATTCCCCATTACAAGACACTAATTAGCAGAATGAATCAAGCAGGAAAACCAACAATACGAAACATACAAGAAATATACTTAATTCAAAACAGTATTCACCAATTAATATTTAAAGGATGGGGAACAATATTCTATGCAATAAGAACTTGGATAAAAGCAGGAGTTGCTGTCCTAATTTCAGAAAAATTGGATTTCAACATAAGAGTGATGAGACAAAAAAAAAAGTCATTGCATATTAGTTAAGGGAATAACTAACAATTAACAGTTAAGTGCAGGGATGCATCAACTTGGATATACCTAACTTCATAAAATAAAAACCAATGGAAATAAAAATTCAGATAAATTTCAGTACAAACATCAATAGTAATGGGGGATTTCAAATATCCCATTGTGACAAATGGACAGATCAGTTACACAAAAACTCAACAAAGAAATGTCACAGTTGAACTAAACTTTCAAAAACAGAGATTTGCAATCTATAGAGTATTTCATACAGCAACAAAATACACATTTGCCTCAGCAGCACATGAGATTTTCTCCAAAATAAACCACTCACTACCCAAAAAAACATGCTTAAGAATTGAATTATCCAATTTATGATATCAGCTCATAGGGCAATGAAACTAGAAATCAATGGAAAAAGAAACCACATATGCTACACTAATACTTGAAAATTAAGCAACACCTCTTGAATAATCAATGGGTTATAATGAAATTAAAGAAGAAATTATACAGTTTCCACAATTAAATGACAATGCCAGTACATCAGACTAGAACATGTGGGTTACATGGAAGCAGCTCTAAGAAAGTTCTTAGCAGTGAATTCTCACATTATAAAAACAGAACAAGTCAAATAAATAACCTAAGGATACATGTCAAGGTCAAGAACAATCAAAACCCAAAGCTAATATTGTGAAAAGAAATTTTAAAGATTAGGGCAAAAATTAATGAAATTGAGACATTATGAAAAAAATCAACGAGTTAAAGAGTTGGTTCTTTGAAAGAGTAAGCAATATAGGCAAACCCTCAAATAATTTTCCCAAAATAAGGAAAGGAAAGACCCAAATTTGTGCATTTTTAGAAATGAGAAAAAACCATGCTTAAATCCAAAGGATTACTGGTAACTACTTTGAGAAACTGTACTCCAATAAAATGGAAAATTCGGATGAAATGAATAAATATCTAGATCTATAAATTACCAAAGCTAAATCAAGAAAATATAAAAATCCTGAATAAACAAAAAACAGTCAGTGAATATTAAATATACTAAATATAGCAAGTAAAAAGTGCTCACTTACTGAAGGATTCTCTGCCAAATTCTGAAAGAACTTTAGAGAAAGTATAATGTTAGAATTCCACAGATTCTTTAATGAAATCAATAGAAAGCTTACTCGGATTCTTAAATATATACATCTTGCCTGAAATCAAATTTGAACTTAAACAAAAATATGTGCTATATTACGTTTCATGATGAACAAGCATCACCCAATGTACTAATTCAAAACTAAGTGCCCAGAAATCGCTCACCTGACAGTCATGTTACAATTATTATTCCTATTTCATAATTATTCTCATTAAAATATATACTCTGTGAGAGGACATATTGTTTGTAATTGTTATAATTCAAAATTTAGAAAAATGCAGCAACAGTACTTGGTGATGAATAACTTCACTGAATATATTTCTTTAATACTTTCACCCTATGCTTGGTTATTTGAAAAAATTTTCTGAGGGGGAAAAAATTGAAAAACCTTTTCTGTCATATAATTCAGCAGCAATATAGGGGTAGTAACTCATTTTTCTCTGTAGTTCATATGTATTACAGCACAATTATTGTATATATTATTACATGATTAGACTGGATAATAAATATCTCCTTAATATGAGTTAACAGTTTAATGATTATTAGTGGTTGCATATAATTGAAATTAACTATAATGAAGATCCAATATTATTTATTCCTATCAATTGTCTGTAACAAATTTTAATATAATGCCCCTTTTACCACTCTTAACATTAGAGCTACTATAATTGTTTACATAGAACAGAAATATAATTTATCTATATAAGAATTTTTAAGGGATAATTCCTTATTTGTAAATTTTTTTGTCACTTAAGGACTTTTATTTTGTAAATAACATTTTTATTTTAAAATTTACTTTTTAATGAAAAAAACCATGTCTCCTTTATTTTTAAAATTCCTTCCCTCCAATGTCATGAACACTATATCTAGTGATGTTGAAAATGTTCATATTTTAAAATTATCATTTAAAAAATTATGTTCTTTTTCAGGTTTGGGAACATTTAACCTAGTTCATCATAGTCTAGTATTTAATTGTGAAAATATTTTACTAAAATCTTTTCATTAAACTAAAATTTGTCTATTTGGAATACAATAAATAATTAAATGTAGATAAATTAAAGAACCAGAATATCAAGATTTAGTCTTGTCACTTTTATTTTATAACCTTAAGATAATATAACTGCAAAAAGCCCCAAAATAGAACTCTGGTGACTTAAATAATAACTTTAAGCCAAGCGACATATGTCTTGAGAAGTTGACTGCATGATCTGTTTATAGAAGGCACAATTACTCTGAGAGTTTGAGGCAGTAAAGATATTCTGTTTCAAACTGAACAAATTCACAAAAATATCCAGCAGTCAGGATAAAACTGTTTGCTTTTAAAAGTTGATCCTGGACATATACAAATTTATCATAGCTATAAAACTGAAAGTCTGAATTATTTATACTTTTTGTTAGAAAAGGAAAAACTGAATCATATTCTTCATATTATCAACCCCATTACATTAATAGAATAAGAAACTTTCTGAGGTTTTTAAACATTGCTAAAATCTTAAGTAGTTGCTTTTATAATTCTTAGTATATTCCTTGATTGACCAGAAAGATAAATATCCAACTCATTGATTTTGTAGAATATTTTCCTCTTTTTCCTTATGCTATTTTGCAGCTGATATCATTTCCATGAGATAATAGAAAAAAGAGTAGGCTGGTGAAAGTCTTGAAGTGAGTTATGTACACTTCTCTCATTTTCTTATCATGTTATTGTTTCCACAAGTTATATTTGCTTCATTTCCTTGATTCAAATGTAACATTGTTCTTTTTTTTATAACAAGACTACACCATATTACTGGATACTTTTTCTGTAAAATGTCTGCCACACACACAAACAGAGAGAGAGAGAGAGAGAGAGAGAGAGAGAGAGAGAGAGAGAGAGAAACTGAGTTTTGTTATGTGTATGTATCAACTCCACACAAAAATGTCAACAATATGTATGTAAACTTGTACTAAAATAAAGGGAAGGGAACAAGGAAATGGGGGAGGGTGTGGGAAAGGAAGGGAAACAATTAAAAGAAAGGAATTAAAATGTGTTACATATTTGTACCGATATCCCACCAGAAATGTAAACATAATGTACAACACACATGTACTAATAAACTTTTAAAAAGACAAATTAATTTAAAATACAGATCTGGTTGTAATTGTCATAATTTAAGCATGATCATACTTTTTAGAGAGCCTCAGGTACACATTCTTCTAAGATAATCAGAACATTTTACACACTAAATATATCTTTCTCACACTTAGGGCATTCTGTAGATCACATTTCGTCTGAATTCTGTTTTGATAATTGTTAGAATTAAATGAAAACCATCAGCACATTGTCAGAGACCACATGTTAGACATAGTAATACTGTATATCAAATTACTTTATCTGTTGTTCAAAACAGCAGGAGCAATATAGTAATTTCAGTATCACATCTGTTAATATTTTAGTGGCAGAGTAAGATTTGAATTGCGGCTGAATATTTCTAAATGGTTATGTCCATAGATACTATCAAAATGGACTCTGTCTCTGCTCCAAAATAGCCAGTCTTGTGAGGGATACTTAGATTTCCATCTTTATCTGTTAATGGTTACAATGTACACTCATGGTAGTTATGTAAGTAAGTTATATTACCTAGCTCAGGATGACTCTTAAGAATCACAATGTCATAATATTTAAGAAGCACAGATGTTAGAAGTGTAAAGGCTTTTAAGAATAATCTTCCAGGAAGGAAATGATGGCATTCAGACATTAAATACTTATATTACAGTGGTGTTGTAGACCAAAAAAAAGGTGATTGCCTTAGTCTCTCAAATCCCAGATGTCATCTCATATCCAAGTGTTGCGCGATAGAACTACTACAAAGCCATCATAATTGCCGCAATCAAAATTCTCCAGGCTAACTTCACACTTAAGGAAATATAATACTGCACACCTAGTTGGCTATATTCTCAAAGGAAGATAGTATTTCTATTAAATTTAGCGATTCTTTCATGTCTGTTTACCTTAGTAAAAAATTCCTTCATACAGTTAATAAGCATCTTTGTTTTAGATGCAATATGACCTGTTTAACAATTAAATATGGTTTCAAGTCAAAGTCTAAGTTAACTCATTAAACTGCTTTAATCCTGGGATGATTAGATTTCTCATAATTAACGAATGTTTTAATTTTTTTCAAAAACTTGAGTTTAGCTTCATCTATTTTTATTGCAAATGTCATATTGATATCTATGACTCCAGGTCTAAATTGTTACAGTTTTCAAGCATTTGCTTACATATTATGATAAACTACTCAAAGTATATTTTGGAGGTAATACTGACATAGTGATGGATTGACTGTCACTTGAAAATTAAAGATGTTATTTTATGTTGACTAAGTTTTTATTTTCACTAATTTCTTCTTTTATCTTTTTTTGTACATTAACAAAATGTTATGTGATGACTCTAATGTCTTGCAAGATGGTGTTGCATCCATTTTATTATGGTGTCCTTAAATTTTTATTTCACTTTTGCTGGTTTTACTGAGTTCTAATTCTCATAATTACTGATAATCATGTGTGCGGTTACATAAATCTAACATATTTATTCAATCAAGAAATATTCACTATAATCACAGTAATGAACCTGTCTATGCTCTATCCCCTAAGGGATTTTAAGATACTCATTGAGCATGAATTTTTTCTCATGCAGCATCTGTATTTCTTTGTTAATAAAATATGTTTTCTTTACTCTTGTTCAAAAGGTAAAAGATACAAGAATGGGGGAAAGAGAAAAGGCAAGAAGAAGAAAGGAAAACACAAAATACAAAATAGTTATACTACTCATTTCTCTTAGTTGGTTGAAAAGAAAGGTTTGTGTTAGTATTTAAGCCCATAATTTGTGCTCTGATTAATTGCTTTAAAGATAACAATACTGAATGTATTAACTTGTCATTCTCCTATTATTTTATTAGGAAATTTTTGTTTTTTTCATAAAGATAAAATAAATAAAATAAAATAAAATAAAATAAAATAAAATAAAATAAAATAAAATAAAATAAAATGTCTTTTCTAAAACATCTACCAATTTGTTAAAAATTGCATTATTGTTTTATTATAGAGATCAGAAATTTCTTTATTTTGAGTACATGTTCTTTATCAAATACATAACTTGAAAATGTTTTCTCTTAGTATTTCACATAGTTTTTCATTTTTGTAATGGTGTCTCTGAAACAGTAGAAGCCTTCTGCTTTGTTAAAATTCATTGTATCAACAGTTGTTGATGAATTATACTTTTATGCCATATTTAAGATACCTTTACTTAACCGTATTACACATGTTTTTTGTATGCTTTCTTTTAGTTTATTGTTTAGATGTTATGTTTAACTCTCAGTGCCTTTTCTCAAGGCGGAAGGATAATATTGGAGGCTTACTATTTGTTTATATGTTCCACAGGTAGGGTGGAACGTGTAAGAGCAATTGTTTCGGCACCATTTTTAAAAGACCATTCTTTATCCGCTGGTATCTGTATCAAATATATATGTTTCTCTATTGGATCCATTCAGGTTGGTCTAGAGCAGTTTTTAATAAATATTGATATTAGGTTATTTAGACTTGTGATATTATTTTTTCATACTTATTCTATCAACTGTGTCTTTTACAATTTCTTATAAATTTTAGAATGATTTAATCAATTTCTAAAAAATACATCTTATGATATATACTCAAATATGAATCTATTAAACAATCAAAGCCAAGTTATACACTATTGAGTTTTTTAACCTATGAACATAGCACCTTTCTACATGTTTAGTTTATTCTTTCACTTCTTTCTATAATGACATTGTTTGCCATGTATAGATATTTCTCATTTTGAACTAATTAACATTTTTATTGTTATTTCATGTTAAATGCAAACTTGCTTTCCAGAATACACATTAGTGATTTTACATATTCTCTTATTTTACTGTGCATTTTTTATTGTAAAGTTATCTATTTTCCTTGTTTACAAAATTGTATTGCTATCATAGTTTTTGTGTTAACTCTATCTGATGTGGAATCTCGTGACATTGTAGTAGCTGAGAATATGCACTCCAGAAAATGCCATTTTGGCTTACTGATTATTTTGAATTAATGGTATTTGTAAAACAATAGACACTAGAATACTTTGACCTTCATACTATTTTTTAAACGCAAGACATTAAACTTCAACATGAATGATACCTTTCCTATACTAGAAGAATACTTTCATGTCATTAAAAGCAGAAGTCCAGCCTGAGAATACTAAACAAGTGTTATAAAAATGACTTACCTTCTAGCCTCTCAACATAACTTTTTTTTTCACCATTTACAGGTGTGTGTAATTCAGAATAAAAATATTAATCTCTAACTGCATCTTTGTGTCTTTATTTGCTTATCAGGCTTTTCTGTCACATAAACATGCATTAAATGTGCATGCCTTTCCCTCGTTAATTTCTTTCTTGTCTACTTAATTGTTGAACTCAAAGCAAAAGGCTTGAAAGATTTCCCTTTTCTTTCACATTTATAAAGTATGTATCCAGGGCAAGTGCCGCATATGAAAATGAGTATTCTAGAAAGCTAAGCAGGTGTTTACACAAGGATATTTAGATAGAAAAGTTTATCTTCTCAGTGTGGGAAAAGCAGTTGGGTCATTTAATGATTTCCTTTATATTTGAAATACAGAGTGCTTCCTGGTATAAACATACAGTGATACCTTCATTCAGAACTTAATTCGTTCCACCAATCTGAGGAAGATGTTTGTGTTTCTACAGGGAAGATGTTTGCAATCATGTTTGTCACCTGACAAAGATTTCACAAAGGGAATCATAATTATGCCACAAGGCTTCTGTTTGCAAGCCGAATTATTTTCGAACTGAAGAATTTGTGAACTGAGGTATTACTTTCACTGCCTTTTTAAAAAAAGTCACATCTGTATTTGTAAATATTTTACTCTAATCTCATTAAGAATCTCCACCTGTCTACTTCAGGTTTCACAGAATTAGCTTGTAATGAAAACACCTGCAGATGTTAAAATAGACTGATGTCTGAGTCTCACCCCCAACAGATCTTACTCTATTCTGACTGTGGCTGAGAATCAGTCACCTGGTAAAATATCTTGGACTTTTTTACAATTCAGTTAAGTCTGATGATTCTATTGTGAAATAAATGACTTGGATTTCCATTGTTTGAGATTAATGATGTAAACTGCTCGTTCTAAAATTTTTTAATCACTCAATAATCATCTTATGGCTCACCAGAAAGTTTTTCAAACTATTGATGTAGAACACAGAGTGGGAATTCTCAGTGCTGGATATTGATCGAATTGGCTGAAGGAAATGTTAAGTACCACTGTAAAGAATTTGGAGATTTTAAAAATGAAAACTGAATTTCTTTAAGAGATATTGTAGGTTCAGATGATCCATGTCTGATTATGTGTGTTTGGTAGTCTACGTCTTTTAAAGAATTTGGGTGTCT
This sequence comes from Dolichotis patagonum, assembly GCA_004027295.1. Lineage (NCBI taxonomy): Eukaryota > Metazoa > Chordata > Mammalia > Rodentia > Caviidae > Dolichotis > Dolichotis patagonum. The sequence goes on along the minus strand of PVJX010011861.1, from coordinate 2,613 downwards.
CATCTAAATTGTCATATTTTGAGGCATACATTTTTGTAGTAGTTCTACTTATGCTTTAAATTATTTTAATGAGTATGAACTGTTTCAAAAATTTTGCAATTTTAATATCATCTAATTTTTTGATCAATTTTGTGTTTTTGTACATCTTTGTTTCAAATAATCAACTTTTTCTTGTACTCATTTTCTCATTATTCTTTTGAATTTTTTTCAAATGCATTGATTCTTTTCTCTATTGTTTTTTTGCTGATCTTGGTTTCAAGTGGATTTGTTTTATTTTAAAATTTTTATAAAATTGGAACTTAAAACATTGATGTGAGGCCTTTGTTTTCCTAACAGCAGGGCAAGCAAGTATTTAATGCCATGTGTTCTCTCATATGTACCACTTTGACTGTGTTTCAGTCGTATTTCTATGCTCTAGAACATTGCATATATTTGAATGTTACATGTGATCTAAAGAAAATATCTAATTGCTACTATTGTGTATAGGATTATCAGTTGTCAGTTATTTTAGTTTATTCCATAGTATTATTTAGGGTTTTACATCCTTACAGATTTTAAGTCTACTACGTTACTATGCTAGAAGCCCCTCAGTTCCAGCTATTCATCTTTGAACTCTATTAGATCTCTCTCTCTCTTTTTTTATCCCCAGGGATAGAACTCACGACCAGGCAGGCACTTATGCCACTAAGCTAAATCCCTGGCCCCTAGATCCCTTTTTAAAAGATTTGAAATGCTATTTAAATTAATTCATATTTCCAACTTTTATTTATTCTTGATGTCTTGTCCCTTCATCATGATACCATGTTTTGCCTTATTTCTGTTAATTTAAAAAATGTTTATTTGCATCACTTTATTAAATCATGCCCCCCCTTTTCAAAAACTTTGGTTTTTATTGTAACTTTGTTCATTCTTTTATATAGTGCTTTCTTTTACTTATTTTAAGACTACATGACTGGGTCTTAATATTTTATACAATCTGACAGTGCATAGATCAATTATATTCAATTTAATCACTTATTAGTATGGTACATTAAAAATTACCATTTTGTTAATTATAGTCTCTGTTTTGACATATCTCCTTTTCTGCCTGATTTTGACTGATTATGATTAAACTTAATAGTTACTATGGTTTATTATTATTATCTTTGTTATACTCATATTTCTTAGAGCTTACCATATTAATTATTGTTTACTAATTTCAGTCTTATTCTAAACAATGCTGTTTCACATGCTATATAAAATCTTTACACCAGAGAGTAGAGGGTAGGTCAGTGGTAATACATTTCCCTAACACACAAAGAGGGCTTGGCTTATGTCACTAACATTAAAATACACACACACACACACACACACACACACACACTACATCAATAAGTATATAATTCTTTCTCCCTCAACTTTTTTATGTTGTTATAAAATCATTTAATTTTTAATGCTTTAAATCCATATTATATCCTCCTAACTTGTCTATAGACAGTAAATTATAGTTTAGTTAGAAAAAAAGAAAAAATACAAATAGGTTCACATTAATTTTGTTATGGAGAGCTTCATTTCTTTCTGTCAATGCACATCTGTCTTTCATAATTTTCCTTATGCCTGTAGAATTTTCTTTCATGTTTCCTGACATGAAAGTTGTAATGATCAGTACTAGTTTTTGTTTGTCTGAAACTGCTGCTGTGACTCCTTCATTTTTGTATAATATTTTCACGGAATGTAGAATTCTGAATTTCGTATTGACTAATGTTTTCAAAGACTATTTCACTGCATATTTCATTTTGTTTGATAGTATGGAGACTGAGCTCAGACCACCCCATGCATGACAGCAGGAGCTGTATATCCCTAGCCCTTCAAGCATTATAACTCTCCTCTAAGTTTCATATGTTGATCATATATTTGAAATAGTTTTTAAAAGCAACGTTTTTTGTGTACATGTCCTGTCCTTTGTTGCCCATCATTTGAAGTTTCTTTTGCTTGATTCAGATGGAAATCAAAAATAGGAAAAGTGATCTGTGCTACAGTCCTTACGTCGCCAGGTGACACTATAAAACACTGGATGCCAACAACACACACAGCTCTTATTTGTTTACAGCCATTACCAATGTCCACCATCTGATGCTGACTTTGCCGGACACTGTAATTTGAGTCTGTCTCTGCCACCATCTTGTGCCACCATCAGGGCACTGATTTGTACTGTTTCTTCAGCTGCTGGTCTTTGGAGTACTACAGGAATCAACCCCTGTTGTTCATTGTTCTTTCTTTTGAGATGACCACTTGGTTGACACTACTCAAGATCTTGAATAGATTTACAAAACTGAGTCCAATACCACCAAAGAAATACATCAGGAACCGATTTACAGGACTACCAGAGCAAGCAGTCTGTATTTTAATAGGACCTGATTAGCAACAGAGAGGGCTCAGCATCCTAGAGGAAGCCCTCCTAGACTAATTGGAGAAGAGGAGGGAGCAGTGCAGCCTATATAGCAGCTGCAAATTTGTGATTGCTGCAAATGCAGACTTGTGACTTATCAAAATGTGTGCACTGCTCTGTCTAAGTTGGAGGTTGGGGTCACATCTAGGACAACTGCAGTGATCATGTCATCGTTTCATCAAAAA
>PVJX010011860.1:40391-52313 GCA_004027295.1 Dolichotis patagonum | reverse complement strand
TAGGGAGATTATATGGTATTTACCCTTGTGAGTTTGGTTTATTTCACTTAAGAGAATGGTCTCAAGTCGTGTCCATTTATTTATAAATATCTCGATGTGATCATTCTTTATAGCTGAGTGGTACTCCATTGTATAAAAATGCCACAACTTTTTTATCCATTCCTCAGTTGATGGGCACTTAGGTTGTTTCCAAGATCTGCCTATTACAAATTGGGGCACAGTGAAATTAATACTGAGGAACCAATTTCCTAGCAAGCTGTCCTTGAGCAGGTTGATAACTTTTGTACTTTTGAGCCTGTAATGAGCCAGGTCTGCTATCTTAAGGTTCCCTCACGTCATCTTTCTTCTCAGGTCCCAGTGTAAATTACTTCTTTTTAATAGTTTTAATCTTTTAGCAGCCACACTTCCTCTGGCCCAACTTTATACATGGTTCCTTCTGGGCCAAAATATAAGTGTTTCAAATTATCTGCGCCACCTTTTGCCCCTCATTCTCACTACAAATTTTGGCTAAAAGAAGCCAGCAGCCACTATGCCACTGACCAAAAGTCAAGCTGTCTTAAAGTTTTCTCCACCAGATAAATTATCCCACTTCCCTTAAGTTCCCTGCAGAGTCTCAGGGCATAGGCAAAATGTAGACAAATTTTCTGCCACAGTATAACACGCACGACCTGTAGTCCAAATGCCATTGAAATCTTTGCTCCCAGCTGAAACCTTCTGAGCCTGTTTTTCATGGCATGCACTCCTATCACCAATCTGTTCCTCTGGGTTCTAGCAGACCCACCCAGCAGGCCCTGCTTTCAGCATTGTAAGGCTTCTCTACATGGCATCTTCAAACTTTTCCAAACACCTCCTGCAAACCAGTTCCAAAGGCTTCTGAATCACATGTTCAGGTACAATTTTCTGTGTTAGTCAGCTTTCCTATCCTTGACACATAATACCTGATACCTATAATTTATTTTATTTTATTTTATTTTATTTTATTTTATTTTATTTTATTTTATTTTATTTTAAAGAGAATAAAACAAAAGAGGACTGAACAAAACAGGACAGAACAATGCAAACAACACAGCACTTCACAACAAGAAAACAAGATATTAACAGTAGCTACCATAATGTCTCTTTCTTTGAAGTAGTTGAACACACCTTTACACACAATAATATCAAACATAACAAAATAATACAAAACCATTCACAAGAATGAAAGTATTACAGGACATTCAAAACCAAGTAGCAGAAAATGAACAATGGCTTCTATAATATCTCATTTTTCATAAAAAATTTGTTTATACTATCACACATATTAAAATCCAATAAGACACAACAATGATAGAACCAATGGAAATAGAAGAACAAAAGCATGGTAGGACTTCAGGATGATATTAAATCAGCAATGGCTGCCACAATGTCTTGTTTTCTTCAAAGTGGCTGTTCATACAATCACATATAATAAAATCAAACAAAACAGAATAAAAACATACCAACCAATGAATGAAAACATTATAAGGCATCAAAGTAACATAATAGGGAACCATGATTACCATAGAATCTTATGTACTCTTCTCATTTCTTACACTAGTGAGACTATATGGTATTTATACATGTGAGTTTGATTTATTTCACTTATGAGTATGGTCTCAAGTTGCATCCATTTATTTATAAATATCTCAATGTGATCATTCTTTATAGCTGAGTAGTACACCATTGTATAAAAATAAACTTTTTTATCCATTCCTCAGTTGATGGGTACTTAGGTTGTTTCCAAGATCTGGCTATTACAAATTGTGCTGCTATAAACATGGGTGCACATATATCACTGTGGTATGATATTTTCAGTTCTTTTGAGAATATGCCTAGAAGTGGAATAGCTGGGTCAAATAGGACTTCTAATCCCAGCTTTTTGAGGAATCTCCAGACTGACCTCCACAGTGGTTGCACCAGTCTGCACTCCCACCAACAGTGCAGAAGAGTTCCTTTTTCCCCACAGCCTCTCCAGCATTTGTTGTTGGTAGTTTTCTTTATCCTGGCCATTCTTTCTAGAGATGGAATCTCACTGTGGTTTTAATTTGCATTTCTCTAATGACCAGTGATGCCGAACACTTTTTCATGTATATATTTGCCATTTGTATTTCTTCATCTGAGAACTGTGTATTCATTTCAGATGCCCATTTTTGGATTGGGTCTTTGAATTTCGGGGGTCTGATTTTTTTTTTAATTCTTTGTAAGTTCTAGACAGAAGTCCTTTGTCTGAGGGACAGTTCACTAAGATTTTTTCCCAATTTGTGGGTTTTCTTTTCACTCTGCTGGAGATTTCTTTTGACATGCAGAAATTCTTTAATAAGATGTGATCCCAGTTATTGATTCTGGGAAGTATTTCCCGTGTGGTTTGGTTCTTGTTCATGAATTCTTAACCTACCCCTATGTCTTCAAGATTTTTACCTACTTTGTCTTCCAACAGATTTAGTGTTTCTGTTTTAATATTTAGATCTTTGATCCATGTAGACTTTAGTTTAGTACATGGTGATAGGCATGGGTCTAGTTTTAGTTTTCAGCATATGGAGAGCCAATTTTCCCAGCACCATTTATTAAAGAGACTATTGTTCTTCCAGTGAATATGTTTGGCCCCTTAATCAAAGATAAGGTGGTTAAGTGTGTTTGTTGTAGTTGTAGTTGTATTTTCTAATCTATTCCATTGATCTTCAGGTCTGTTTTTATTCCAGTACCATGTTGATTTTATTACAGTAGCTTTGTAGTATAATTTCAAGTCACAAATTGTGATGCGTCCTGCCTTGCCTTTGCTGCTTAGAATTGCCTTTGCTATTCTAGGTATCTTCTGGTTCAGGTGAATTTTAGGAGCGATTTCTCTAGATCTGTGAGGTATGCTAGTGGATACCTATAATTTAGAGAAAAAGTTTAATGTGGCTCACAATTTCAAGAGGTCCAGTTCATGGCCATCAGGGTTCAAGGCAGAAACCTCATAGTTGGGAGGGAATGGGGGCCAGAGCTGCTTACCTTATGGAGGAGCAGGCGTCAAAGCATGGGAACAGGGTCAGAGAGAAAAGGGTTAAGACCCATAGATGGTGTCAGAGGCCACAACTCCATGACCTGCCCACACACACCCAGCGGCTGCTTTACTAAGCTGCTAGGCATTTCTTAATGAATGAAGCTGACAGATCAGGACTGAGTCATGGTACTTTACGATTATACAACTTTTTATTTATTTCTTTATTTTACAGCTTCCAGCTAAGAATTTGTCTTGAGTCTCAGAAAAGACTTGGACTTGAACTCTTGAAAACTTTTGAAGCTTTTGAGGCTTTGGGGAGGCAATCAGTACGTTTTTGGTTGCGTACAGGGTAGTTGTATCATGTCAAGCATAACTAGGAGCTCACTATTGTTTCTATTTAGAAGTTAAGGATGATTTAAGGGAATGTCTGGCTGTCAAGCTGAGAAGAGGTGAATTGTGACAGTTAACTATGACCCATCAACTGGACTGGGCTGAGAAATGTCTGGGGGATTCATCAATGGAGGAGTACACTGAGGAGCACCATGCTCCATCATCCAGTTGCTTTCTGCCCACCCCAGACTTTCGATGGGCATTTCAGATCTGAACCACACCGACCAGGAAGCCTCACCTGTCTCACCTAGCTCTAATTTAATCATCCCTAGAAAAAAATGCAGAAATTGAAGCTCTGGAGATACAAAGCAGACATAGATTTGATTACCATGAACTGAATCTCTCGAAGCTGTGAGCTGAATTAAACTTTTCCTTAATTGTGGATGCTGGGCATTGTGTCACACGTTGTCATCTTTTAGGACCTTAGAAAGACATCTGATATTCCAGGACATGGGTCGCTCACTACTGGCCCAGCAAGTACACGGCATCTCCCACTCTGATTGTCCCTGGATTTTGCAGAGCAAAGTACTGTCCAAAGAGGGGCAACTGTCCATATAGCTTCCGATCAGAAGGGTCACACTGGCGGTAGCTGCAACAAGAGAAAGAGCGTTATGGGTAGCAGGCAGACAGTCACAGCCCAAAAGGAGGGCAGTGCTCACAGGCTGAGGGAGGGTCTACCCATACTGGGGGCCACACGCCCAGCCCAGTCACCAGATGTTGCCTCTGGAGCTGGCCAGTCAACTGTCCAGCTGCATGCAGCTCCAGGAGAGCAGCCCAGGCCGCATCCCCATGGTGTCTCCGCAGGAACGTTTCCTCGTCAGCGTCAGGAGAAGACGGTTTGTGTGGGCAGGCCTGACCATCTTCCGTCCCCCTCCACGGCCCACGTCCTAGGCTCGGCCTAGGTCCTGCCAGCACCCTGGGCACAGTGCACTGGGCCCGTGTCCCGCTTCCCTGCCTTGTCCTTCCTGCGCACCGTCCCTTGGCTTCCCTCACTTTTTCTAATCCTTCCTTTCGAGTTCTTGCCCCCAGCACCCTCAGAACCTCAAGGGAGGAAATGTCAACAACTTCCTCATAAACCTCCCATCTCCCTCCGCACACGGCCCTTCAAATCCCTGTCCACACCATCTCCACCTGGCTTGGGCCACTTCCAGGCTCCTAAGCCTTCAGTAGCTCCCCAGTGCCAGAGAAGCCCGTTTCCACACTTCCGCCGACTGGCGAGACCGTCTGCCCGGCTCCCACCGACGCCAGACCCTGCCGCCGCTCCGCTCTGTACCCAGGCAGCAGCCCCACCCCCAGTCCTCCACGCTGGGCCACCTCCCTGTGTGTCCTCCAGCTCTGATTCCTGCAGGGCCTCTCCTCACGTCCCCCAGGGCCTCACGAGTCCACCTTTCCCTCAGTCACAAGCACCATAAGCCGAAGAGCGGGAGCCCAGGCCAGGAGTCGCCCTTCTCGTAAGCAGCTCTGTGGCTCCTCCTGGCGTGCCAGGGCACAAGCCTCTCCGCCCTGTGAGACAGGCAGCCCGGGGCACTGAGCCATGTCCCACTCTCTCATTATGCTCACGCCAGTGATGGCGTCGTCACCTGTGCCCACGACTGCCCGCTGATTGGATGAGTGTGGGCGAGGGCCGGCACCTGTGCCCAAGGCTGCCTGCTGATTGGATGAGTGTGGGAGAGGTCCGGCACCTGTGCCCAGGGATGCCTGCTGATTGGATGAGTGTGGGAGAGGTCCGGCACCTGTGCCCAAGGCTGCCCGCTGATTGGATGAGTGTGGGCGAGGGACACCCTCTGTGGAAGCCTCTTGGCCAGGCGGAAAGCTGAGGCGCGCCGGAAGGAGGCACAGGCGCGCGAGGGGATGCACGGCCAGCCCCGCACCCCCAGTCTTATGACACGGTTACACTTAGAACACTGTTATTGGAATCTCTGACTTCATCCTGCCTGGCACTTCAAAGAGAAAGTTTTTTAAAAAAGAACTATTGGAACAGCTGAGACCCGGCCTTCTCCGAATGAGAACCGCCCTGGGCCAGTCCGGAAGCCCCTCGCTGGGCCCCCCAGCCACGCAAGGGATCCGCTGTCCCTCGGAAAAACGCAGTTGGACAAATGAATGAATTTTTTGAAATGAAAACTGGAGCCGCTGTTCTGCACTGTGACCCGCGGCAGCGCGGACTCTGGAGCCCAGGTGGGGCCCCAGCCCAGCCCGGAGGGGATCACAGGCGCGGGGCACTGGGGCGTTGCCGGGCTCCTGGCTGTTCCCGCGGCCTGGTCCCCGCTCTGCGCGCCTCAGGCGGGGACTTAAATGCGTGGCGAGCGTGGCATGCGCTCCCCGCCTCCACGCGCTGGTGCACGCTGCGGTCCGCGTGTCAGTGGAGCTGCCCTACTGTCCCGCCTGCCCGAGACCCCGGATCTAAGCGCCAGGCTGACCCTGCACCGGATTTCCTGGTCACCTGCCTTTTTCCCGAATCCCCATAGACCCCCTCCAGGTCACCCTGAAGCTACAGGATCATTGCTGTGTCCCTTGGGCTGCAGGAGCCGTCAGTGCTGCTGTCTGCCGCAAGGCGAGCAAGGGTCGGGGGTGGGGGTGGGGGTGGAGACTGGGCCCAGGCTGTGAGGCTGCAGGGTCTCAACGCCCCTAACCACCCCCCTGCACCGCCTGCACTGCAGCAAGGCAAGGCAACTGGCGCCCCCTTGTGGGAAAGAGCGGGTACTGCAAGCGGCCTGCGGACTCGTAGCTCGGGACCCAAAATAGCGCCATCTCACACCTGGGCCCGATCTCACATCACAAAAGTGGCCTTTTTTTTTTTTTTTTAAAGAAACAAAATATATATAGTATCCCTAGGGGAATTATTAAATTACAAATTAATTTTTTTGTCTCTTCGAGACAGGGTTTCACTATGCAGTTCAGGTTGGCCCGAACCAGCCCAGGCTGGTCTCAAACTCACAGCCATCCTCCTGCCTCAGCCTCCCAAGTGCTGGGATTACAGGCATGTGCCACCATGCCCAGCTAAATTATAAATTAATTTAAAGCAGACTTTCGTAGTGCATCTCCTTTCAGGGAATGCCAAGGGCTCCAGGGTGAGCATTGGCCGAGCTCATGCAGGCCCCAGCTCCCCTGCACCCTGCATTGCAAACCAAACCCTACACTATAAGGGCAGCAGCAGTGTTCCTTGGCCCACAGGGACAAGGCCGTGCCCCACACTCGCTGTGCACCCACTCATAGCCACCAGGCCACTGCGTAAGCATAAGGAGGCCCTGGCCAGGTTAAGGCTAAGCAGCAGGAGGGACCCACGGCAGGAAGTGTCACACTGACCCCACCCCACGGGCTCTCGCTGCCACCCTCACACTGAGCGAGGCCTTCAGTATGGTCACCGACTCTCCTACCTCCTCAGGGTCTCCAGCGGCTCCTTCCTGTTCATGACACCCGTGTCCGGGTCCACGGTGGTGAGGATGCACCTGCAGCACACCAAGCATCAGCCAGGGACAGCAGCGTGGCCCTACCCGCTGCCTCGCAGGGACAGGAAGGAACTTACCTGGAACAGGCCATCACCCTTCTCAGCCGCACGTCCCCAACCAGGACCTCGTCCCAGGAGTCCTAGGGGAAAGGCACAATGCTTGGGCCTCACCTGATGCAGCCCTGGGGACCTCCCACTCCCATGAGCCCACGCTCAGGGCTCACTCACAGCGTCTGACCATCTGCACCAGGGGTCGAGCCCACAGCCTTCCCGATGAGCCAGCTCCTCAGCACTTCCCGGTTTGAATTTTGAGATAGGGTCTTGTTCGGTTGCAAAGTTGCCCAGGCAGGACTTCAGCTTACAATTCTCCTGCCTCGGCCTCCACCTCCCCAGCAGCAATTCCCGCCTTTTCAAGGACCACTCTGACCCTTCACCTCCCAGCTGCAGGAAGCAGAATCTCGGAGAGGTGGGGACAGGCAAGGACCCCTTTCCTGACCCTCCACCTCCACTTTGTACACAAATATGGGTGCTACCAGAACCCCTGAATCCTCCCCAAGGGATGGTGGCTCTGTCAAGTGTCTGTAGCTGGTGGCCACTCACCAAGCCTCTGGGCCACTAGCTGTGCCCCACGGGTAATGACAGAAAATCCAATTAAATATCAATGACCGTTACGAAGGTCAGAGTCCCCTTGGAATCCCGGGTCACATCCAAAACCCAGCACCAGCCTCCAGCTACTCAGCCACAGGGTAGACACCAAGGGCAGGCCAGGCAGTGCTGGGAGCATCTGGGGTGCTGAGGTCCCCAAAACCCTCCTCTGACTGTGCGAGTTTCTCGAGGAAGCCACCTGCTGACCACGGGGTCCACACTCAGCAAAGCCAGCTCAGAAGCCTCCTGGGAAGCCTCAGCCCCCAAATCCCTCTGTGAGGACATGAGCCTGCCTCCCCCGTGTACCCCACTGGTGTGTCTGCGCTTCTTGAGGGGCCCCACAAATCCAAAGCTTGAACTGCTGCGTGGGATAGAATAAGAAACAGTGCGCCCCACGGAATAATCAAACCCAACCCCAGAGGCCTTCACACTTTAAGAAAGAAGTCAGATCTAAGCAGAGAAGCAGCGAGGGCAAAATGTCACCTCCGAGAAAGCACTGCACCCGGAGATGACAATGTTGGGCCGGAAGTTAGATGCTTTCACTTTCTTCTCCAGCCTGGAGTTCAGATCGGCCAGAGAGGCCTCAGAAAGGACCAGGAATGGACTGGCATCCGAGTAGGCGACCTGGCAGGGCACAGGCACCGTTGTAGGACATGGCATAAAATGTCTTTGGGCGTCCACGTGTCCCCGGACCCATCCACCTCCACAACCACAGTCTTTCTAAGTCTTTCTCTAGGTCTTTTCTTGGAAAAGTCACAGTGATTGGGAACCCTAGCAGCCGTCAGACTTGCGTGGAGGGGTGAAGAGAGCCCAGCGTTGGCATCCCGAGCTGCCCCCACACGTGCCCCAGGGACACTGCATCACCTGCCCAAGCCCCCACTTGTCCAGTGTGTAATCAACTGGTCAGATCTGATCACCTAATGGAGTTAATGTTCACTGTTTCCACCCACAGATACTATTTTCTTGTGCAACCTACAAGCTATGGCTAAGTACTTATGTTGACCATATTTTTCTTAGGGTGCTGGGGATTGATCCCAGGGGCTTCACACTGTGCTATATCCACTGTGCTATATCCACAACCCTTTTCCTTATTCTTTATTTTGAGACTAAATTGTCCAACTGGGCTCCAACTTGTGGTGCTCCTGCCCTCGGCCTCCCAGAGCTTGGGGATGGCAGTTGTGAGCCGCTTCACCTGGCTTGACCCTAATGTCTTTAATGGCAGCAGTAGTGCATGGTGCACATGCCCTACCGGCAAGGTGAGCCCACAGCCACCTTCCCTTAGCACCAGCCTGGTCACCAGAAGCCCACGTCTCTCCACACCCACCAACATGTACCACTGAGCCGTGACGTGCACTTGTACGCTGTGGGCACTGGGGATGCCACACGCACTGACAGAGTAAAGGCTGCAGGAGAACAGTGCTGAATCGCTCCTGGCACCGGAATGCACCAGGGTCCCCCCAAAGGAGAAGCAGCATGCTGCTCCGTGGGAAGGCTCTGTGTCCACTGCCTGGAGAACACAGCGCCGCGCTCCCCAGGGATGCCACCGTGTGTGTCTGCAGTGCTGACTGAGCCCACCTGCCCACCGGCCACACACTGCTCACCTGGTCGGAAGGCCCGAATGCAGCCCTGATTTGGTGAGAGTTCCGGGGCTGCATGTGGGGCTCGAAGTGCACCAGGCGGTAGGGCTGCGACTGCAAGAAGCTGGTTATCCACTGCGCAGCCGCCTCACCGCAGTCCCGGCCCTGCACCTCCAGGCCATGCACCCTGTGAGGGATGGGCACAGGGCGGCACAGCTGAGGCCCTGGGCACTCTGAGCTGTGTCCTGCGCCCATGCCAATGGACATGGTGTTGGCATCCCTCATCTACAGGAGGAACCACTCCACTGCAAGCCACAGTGTCCCAAATGGACACAGAAGGGCTTTGTAAGCTGGGCTCTAGTGGTTTAAAAACTGATTGCCAGTGACCCCTCAAAACCTCGTGTGGGCATAGGTGAGTGAGCCTGTGGTGTGGGACACTGGAATTAAGCTATGTGACGCCGGGATCTAGGGTGCCCTAGCTCGGTGTGCGTGATGGTCCACGACTTCTGCAGGCCATGGTTTCAAGCTAGAATTTGGAAACATTTCACGTGGTCCAGACTTGTCTTAGTTACCTGCTATGCCTGGAAAATCACATGGGCAGCCACCAAAGTTTACCTGCTATGCCTGGAAAATCACATGGGCAGCCACCAAAGTTTCCTTTGGAAATAAGTACGTCCACGATGTTGTTAAAGAGGGACAGATGTACTGAAGAGTGTTACATATCGCGGAGTGCAGGGAGTTTATGGTGTGATCTCGATAAGCCCGCTCCCACAAGGGCTCCTCTGCAGCCCCCCGGGAACGAGGACAGGGCTTCAGTGCGCAGCACAGCCCCCAGGGCTGGAAGTCCACCCTGGGGGGGCTGCTCAGTTTGGGTCGCTTCTCTAGCTGTAGGTGTCCTTGTCCCTCTCAGGACTGCCTCTCCTTAGGATTAAACGTCACCCTTCTAACACACTGCGATGCTGCAGGCTGCCAGCTACAGGCTCTTTCGGAACCCAGACTCAAGGTGTTCAGCTTTCCCAGCAAAGTGAGACAGGTCCTCTTACAGCGCAGATCTCACGTGTTCCATAACGCTGTGCTCTGCCACCCCAGCCCTCCTGCTCCTGGCCCTGGGTGGCAGTTTCTCTTGCTGACCTGTCTGTGTGCTTTTGCTCTCACCGTTTTCTACACAGGACTTGTGTGTGTGGTTTTTTAGACAGATCTCGATAAGTACGTCCCGCCCACTCGGCCTCTGGTGCTGGGCTTGCAGGTGTGCGCCACCACCTGGGCTCCCCCTGGGGCTTTCACACCTTCTGGCCCAGCACAAGCTCAGGTTGGCAGGATGCTGAGCTCTGAGCCCTGTGTAGGGTGCGCCCGGGTCTGTCTCAACGGTCCCCTGATGCTCAGGCAGGATCGCCACGGGGTCCACACCACTCAGGACTGCACGACTGCCTGTGTCACCTGCCCGTCCTCACCTGCACGTGCGCACTGGGTTGGTGGCGGGCGCCTCGATGGGCAGCACCAGGTCCTTGGTGTAGGCCCCGCTGAGAGTCAGGGTGTTACCGTCACAGGTCAGAGAAATGAGGACCATGCGGGGCTCCTGCCGTGCGGTGACCATGTTCTCCTCCTCGTTGATCACCAGCCAAAACCTGGCAATTTCAGAACACAGGAGACGTGTGGCCTCCCTGACAGTGGGCAGCCTGTAATGGCACATGGTCATCCTAATGTCCTCTGCGTGCACATGTGTATGTGAGAGAGAGTCAGAGAGAGAGAGAGACAGAGAAAGTCAGGAGAGAGAGAGAGAGAAACTTCAACACAGCAGGGCGACCCTGTTGGAACACTTGTGAAGATGTTGGCAGACGGTAAGGAGCAGGGAAGGAAACCTTTTGCAGAAAGGAACAGAGCCTTGGAGTGGAAAAAAAAAGGGTTTAGATGTGTGTCCATGGTGAGGGTATTCCTCATGCACCACAAACATGTACTAATGAGACATTTTTTTAATGGATAACAAGTACCAAACCACAGCTGGATTCCATGGCACAGTGCGGGACCATGGTCCACAATAATCTAGGATGTATTTTATTACTATCCAGAAGGAAGGAGCTTGAAAGCTCTCAACACGAACTAATGCTCAGTGAACAACCCTAATTTCATCAGTACGTGTCATATATATGTACTGAGATACAATAATGAACTGCATACAGATGTACAATCATTACATGCTAACAAAAATGTTAAAACTACATAAGCAGATAGAAATGTTAAATGTTCTAAAAAAAAAGAAATGTTAACTGTTCTGATTTGGTCATTATACGCTTGCACATATGTACTGAATCATCACCTGGTATCCCAGAAAGCTGTACAATTAAAATAATCAATGCAAAATCTAAAATAAAAAAAATTACAATTTCATCCCAGTTGCCAGGAATCCCAATCACTGTCATTAAATGTGCCTCAGGGGAGGAGATGACTGCAGTTCAGAGAGGCCTGGAGCCCGAGGGCAGGAGGAAGCTGGGGACCAAGTAGTCATCAGGGAATGGACTCTGGGTGGCAGCAGGAAAGGCTCCCTTGCTGCCCCTGACACGGGCCAGCAGCACCGGTACATCCGTCACACCTGGCCAAGCCCCAGCCACCTTGAGGAGTGCTGTGTGTTTCAGTGCAGCTACAGTGTTAAGAATTCAGGGCTGGGAATCCTGCATTTGCTAAAAGGTCTACTGTCAATCTGATCAATATGTTTCTCCAGTCTGGTATGCCTGGCCTGAGAAGAATTTCCTAGAAAAAGAATAAATGGAGAAATAAGAGCAACAGAGAGAAGTGTTTCCAGAGAAGAAGAAGAAGAAGAAGAAGAAGAAGAAGAAGAAGAAGAAGAAGAAGAAGAAGAAGAAGAAGAA
>PVJX010011860.1:0-40291 GCA_004027295.1 Dolichotis patagonum | reverse complement strand
CTCCTCAATCGATGAGGCCTCTGGGCTCGGGGCTCATGTGGGTGACCCCAGCCACCTGGATGTCACCCCCAGGCCAGCTTGCTTGTGACAAGAGCCCCTTCCTGCCCTTGAGCTGCTCCTTCCCTGCCCCCACCCGGTCTCTCTCCTAAAGCGGATGTCACTGGCTTGTCCTGGGCAGGCCTCTGACTGGGGACCCCACCACAAAGCCTTCCAGGGGGCCCAGGCAGACCCTAAGCCTCCCTTGGGCTCCGGAACCCCACAGCCTGGGCTCCAGAGAGGACTACTACACAGCCCCAGGGACAGAGAAGACTGGGACCTGGCACACTGCTGTGGGCTCTGAACCCAGCCTCTTTGTCTGCAGGGGCCTTGCAGGAACTGTGGCCAATGTGCCAGCCCTTGTCCAGCAGCGAACAGCCACCCACATTCCCTCTCTGTGCCCCATGGCGCTCCCAGAGGGCAGGGCCATCCTGGCTAAGCTTCCCAGGACCCAAGCAGAGGTCACTGAAACAAAGTGACAGGGACCGCGGCCCTGAAGGCCATCATCTCATCCTAGACGGAGATTTAAAGTTTACTCTCAGAGCCGGACATGGTGGTGCACCTGTAACCACAGCCCCACAGGAGGCTGAGGCAGGAGGATGGACACCTCAAGGTCAGTGCGGGCAACTGTGACTGAGAGCTTGTCTCAAAATAAAAAATAAAACACGGGCTGAGGACGTAATTGGGTGCAATCCTCAGAACAAAAGGAAGGACCCAGGGAGGGCGGGCGCGCAGGGAAGGGGGCGAAAGGAAAGCGCTTCCGTTCACAGGGCCCATCTCGGGACCCCTCCTGCCCTCCCGCCTACCTGTCGCGCAGGTGTCCCACGCGCAGCCCCAGCGCCGTCACCTCGGCCTCGGGCACCGCCACTCCCTTGCACGACTTGATTGGGTAGACGCAGAGCTGCGCCACGGTGCCCACCTGCTGCCGCCGCCACCGTCGCCGGGGTCGCGCGCGCCAGGCCACCGCCCCCAGCGCCGCCGCCGCCAGCCCCAGCGCCACGATGCTGAGCCACGCGGGCCGCGCGGGCGCGGGGAGGCCGAGGCGGGAGAGCGCGCGGGAGCCGGCGGCGCCCATGACGGTGGATACTCTGGCCTGGGCGCGGAGAGCTAGCGCTGAACAGGAGCAAGGCTGCGACCTCCCTCCGGGCCAATCGCTGCCGCACCCGCCGCCCCACCCTCTAGGGACAGCTGCAGGCCACAGTGCTGGGGTCCGGGGGCGGGGAGGGGGGCGGGTTGTGCAACAGAACCCAGGCGGCCCAGGGGTCGGAGTCCTGGTCCGGCGTGCAGAGTGTGGGGTGCACAGGGCCTCGGTCCTGAGCCTGGGCAGGGAGGCCTCCCAGATAGGCCCAGAGCCATGGGCGCAGTCCGTGGTCACCTCCGGAAGAGGCCTGTTAGCCAGGAGGGGTGGCGCATGCTGTGATCCGAGCCCTCTGGGAGCCTGAGCCTGGAGGACTGTAACTTTGACCCCAGCCTGGCAACTTCGACCTGTGTCAAGGTCCAAAATAAAAAGGCTGGGACACAGCTCAGCGGAAGGTCCTGGGGTCCACCCCCACCCCCCACAGAGGCCTTATTTTAAACAAAAAGCCCCCACCCCAGCGTGCTTTGGGGCCTCGGCCTTCCATCTGACGTGCAAGCTGCTCCGGGACCGCACTCCGTGCTCCTGGGAACCCGCAGAGGCCCAGGCTGGGTGCGGGCACTGGCAGAGGCTGCTCTCCCGAGGCTCGGGCTGAATCTCAGCATGCAAGAGAAGAAAGACAAGGTACAGAGACCGGACTCCACTGTGTCAGCAGAGACCCAGGGCTCAGGTCCAGCGCTCAGCCTTAGGAAGCATGGCCAGGAGACCAAAGGGGGTGCTCAGGAAGCCAGACCTAAGGTGCTCACATGGCAACCAGAGCAGGTGTGCGGTGACCAGCGGTCAAGGTTGGGGCCTCCCAACACGGCGTGGCTGGGTCCTTGCCCACCTGGGGCTTGGGGGCCAGGTGACCGGGCGGGTGGGACCCAGGGGTGTCCCTGTGGGTCCCTCGGGCAGGGCTGCCCCTGCAGGAGGCAGAATGGATCAGAGACAGGAGGGCGCTCAGTGCACTGGGGACCCTCTTCCTGGCCGCTAGCTCACACCCCACCAGTGCCAGTGGGGCCCTTTGTAAGCATGCTTCCCTGGCAAAGGTGAGCAGGCTGAGACTCCGCCCTTCTGGCTTCCGCTGCCGCCCTGCCTGCACCCCATCCTCCTGCTGTGGGGGAACCTGGCCTCCTTGGAAGGCTGGGGTGGGGGTGATGTCAGGGCCAAGCAGCTGTCACCCACTCAGGGCCACTGGACTTGAGCTTTGCACTCCCACGGCCCAGGGCTCTACGAGCTGTGTGTTTCTGTCAGGCCCCGCCTGCAGGACTCTGGAAGGGCGATGGCTTTCCAGTCACCACCTCCAAGACTCAGCCAGGATGTTGTCTGCCACCCGACTTTCCCTCAGCGGGTGAGGGGACAGAGGCAGCGACCTCAGGGCCCGGCAAAGGAAACCAGGGAAGGAGGGAGTCTGCATGCAAGGTGGCCATCACACCTGGCCGGGCCACCTGTGTCCCCCAGGCAGGATGAGTGACAGGAGGCTGGAGGAGCACAGCCCTGGGTCAGAAGTATCCACAGCAAAGACTTGGTAGCGGTGACAGTCACGTTTATTAAAAACAAACACAGAGTGATAAGTGGGTTAATCCATTCACCTATTAGTGCAGCGAGGTTTTTGCGTCATCATTTGAAAAGAGTTCATTTCTCTTATTTTAAAAAATGCACCTAAAAGTACATTTGTGCTTTCTTGCTCCTCTTCCTTCCTCAAATGCATCTCTTTTAAATTCCACTCTTTGGGATGGGGATGGAGTTCAGTGGCACAAGTGCCTAACAAACACAGATCCCCCATACCAAAAAAAGATGAACTCCATTCTTTGCTTTTTCTCACTTGGACTTCCAGGTGATGTAGCAACAGACACAAATGATTTTTTATGGCACATCAGAGGCAAAATCAAATATAAAAGAATTTATGAAGCAAAGTCCCCCCTCCAGCCCCCCGGACACCGTGGCACAGCCGGGAAACAGAAGCAGAGCTCGGTAGCCAGGCTGGGACGGTGGGGCATTGAGCCTGTGAACTGGTACAAGCGGTCAGACAGCAAGAACATAACACAATGAACAGCAGGAAATAAAGTGTTTTTTTTTTTAAATTGCAGCTTTACAGCTAACTGTTTAACCTTTCTTTACTCATCAGCATTAAAGCCAGGGATTGGAAAAGTGTAACAGCTGCAATTACATCTGCAATAATTTTATAGAAAATTTTGTCGATCTAAAGAGCCTTTGTTATCAAACTTCATATACCTTCATGTTCCCAAATCATCTCAAAGACTCTCCTCGCATTAATTTGGAGCACAGTAACTCTGAAGAGCCAGGAAGTGAGACTCAGTCCCAGTTGAAGATGTCGGTTGGAGGCTGGGTAATGGACGTCTCAGGTGACCTTGCAGCTGTTAAGACCCTCATCCATGCCTCCTGGACACTGAAAACCAAGGAGTGACAAGAATCTCTGACTGGTTATTTAGTGCACTGGCCATAAACAATTCAAACCTGCACAAAACAGTCCCTTAGGGAGGTTAAACTGCAGATGATGTAAGCCACACACTGCCCAGATTGCTGGACCAGAAAGACACAGCGAGTCTGCATGGGGTGCAGGCTTGGGAGTGGGGCCGGTGTGCCCCAGGGTTCACGTGTTGGAAGCATGCTCTTGGGGTGGAAGTGCGAGCCAGTGGACAGGGGACCCGTCAGGTGTGGCCAGTGTGTCTGCAAGGCAGTAAGGTCTTTTCCTGAAGCCCGACTTACCCCACCCTGCAAGAAGTCGTCACAGTGGGCGAGCCGGCCAGCCCCACTGTTGCTTCTGCCAACAAGGTGTCCACAGACAGCCACATGGGCACACTGAGGAGACCCCCGATCTTTGACCTTCAGCTTCCCAAGCTCGGGGCTTCCTTGGTAGGGAGTATGGGCACTTGTTATCACCACAGAAAGTGGACTCCCACACAGGGCCGGAGGGCAGTAACAACGGAAACCACTGTCTCAAAAACCCTTGGTCAGATGCCGAAAGGACACCTCCACCCCCGGGGTCACTAAATGGGCTTCCACCCAGGAGACTGAGGTAGGAGTCTGGGAAAATGGAGGCCAGACTGGGCAACCCAGCAAGATTCCACCTCACAAGAGAAGTCTGCTTTGAGTACTCTAACTCACTGACCCATAAATCCTTTCATTTTAAAGAGTTCTGCAAAGACGCCAAACCACACCTTCTGTGAGCCAGGCCGTGAGGGAGCTGGGAGACAAGTGCCCCTCCCCCACCCCCTGTAGGCCATGGCTGATTCGGAGGAACTCAGGCTGACATGACAGAAACTGAAGGAAAAAAATAATGCTTGCCCTGTTTGATTGACTTTGCAGGCCTAAAGCTGGTAGTCTGAGCATCTGTTTGGAGGATAACAATATGCATTATAGCATATAATGCATCTCCTTCTGTCTTGTTTTTGAATCCCAATGTTTTGTTCCATTTATTGTTTTTTTTTTTTATTCCTGTATCTGGCAACCTAAGCAACTATTTATTCTTGTGTCTGGTAACCTAACAATATGCAATATAACAACCACTGTTAAACTCCTATCATCTTGTTGTGAAAACCTGTATCACTGACATGAGAGGTAGCAAAATTTCCAAATGGACTATCAGACAGTTAAAAATGTTCTTTGTTGTTGTTATTTGGCTTTTGTTGTTGTATATTTGATTTGTTTGCTTCTGATTTTTCTGTTATTTCTTTTTTCTCTTTAAAATAAAAAAAAATTATCAAACGAAAATAAAATAAAATACTCTGCCTAAGGAGACACCCACTATAGTGTTACTTATAGCAGAATTAAATAATCTAAGCATCAAATACTGAAAAAAAATGTGTTTAAAATGGGTCATACAATGTAATGTGGTAAAGCCATCAAAAATGACATTTGCATAGATTGCAGAGCTATGAAAGTTTTGCATATATCCATATATATGTCACATGATATATAAGTACATCATAGCTACCTTAAAAAACAAAAACTGCTAGTGGAATAAAATGTATACATAGTAACAGTGGATGATTTCTGTTACTTTTCTGATATTTTCTAAATTTGTCATGGTGAACTTGTATTGTCATCACAATAAAACAACATTTGTACTTTTAAATTCTGAGGAGATAAAGAAGCTACTCTGGTGCCCAGATGTCAGTACCTCCTGTGTTTGCTTTCAGGGCTTCCACCTGACCTTTAACCTGCCATCGGGGTCCCCCCACGTAGACCTCCCCCAGGCTGGCAGGGGACACAGCTGGGGTTCCCCAGCCCACCACCCGCACCCTAGGCAATGAGCAGCTCCTGCTGGCCAGGACCACCTGAGCCTCCTGGGTCTCCAGCCCTGAAGTCTGGATACCCGGGAGGGGGGAGGACACTGCGACCTAGGTCATGGCTTCTGTCCAGATGTCCCCCAAAGCCTCATGGGGTCACAGGTGGGGCTTTTCAGAGGTGGCTGGATCTACAGTGTGTGATGCTGGGATCAATGGTGTGTGATTACTAAATTGATCCACTGATTGGTTTGGCATAGATCTGGCTGTGGATAACGGGAAGGCGCTCCCTGGGGGTAGGTGTTATCCACCCGGAGGGCGTGGAGCCTGGATGGAATAACGGGAAGGAAGAGGGCTGCTGCCTGCTGCCTCCCACCCGCCATGAACCGTTTCCCCTCTGCCTGGAGCAGAGCACCAGTGGCTCCGCACCCCCGGCCTCCGAGCGCCAGGAGAGGAGGTTCTCCAATTCCTAAGATCCGCGTGACCAACACCTCTTCACCAAGAAAATCGGGCAGTGGCTCCCAGAAGCTAAGCTCCCGCTGCAAAACTGACCTCACTCCAGGTCAGCCTGAGGAGCCTCTCAGTCCACCAGCTGGTACACGGGGTCCCCAACTCGCAGGACTCCAATCTTTTCCACCGTAAAATAGACCCCAAAGAGCGGGGATGACTGGTACAAATGCTTCACGGAGGGGTCGCACATGCGGTAGCTGGAAAAGACAGGAAGTTATCAAAAGCAAAGGGACAATCTAAGTGCTCCCGTGAATTCAAGCTTTCATTCCCAGGTTAATTCATGATAATATCCAGAAATTTTTTAAAATGTTGGCAGAAATAACAGACCACCTGTCATGCTGCAAGGAGCGCTAGCTTTTCCCCATAGAACCTGAGTCTAAACAAGTTTTCCGCGGCTTCACTTTGAGGCTGAAAGGAAAAAGCCCGCATGTGTAAGCGCTGTGGAAACGCTTGGTTCACATGGGCCCCAGGTGCCCCGAAACTCACCCAAACAGATCACACCATCTCACAGGAGCCTACCAGTGCCTACAGCCCCCGGCTTAGTTCCTCTGAGCACTGGGTTTAAACCCTCCATGCCTGTGGCCAGTGGGGTTAGGCTACTGCCCAAGTTACCCTTGCCTAAGGCTTATTTGAAAAAAATATTAACATCACTGCATCTTAGAAAACAAAGAAAAAAAACAAAATAGAATTATACATCGAACTACCCTATCTCGACCTAAACTCATTGGAAACAAACAGCAAAACACAGGAAGGGAAAAAAATGGAACATTCTAGTTCCATTTTTAGAACGTCCTGGGAACGTCCTGGGAACACCCGGGTCCCAGGCATGCGAGCAAACACTCACACTCTGCACCTGGGTGTGCAAACACACTCCACACCGAGAGCAACAGTAGCCAAACTTCTTCCAACAACCAAGGAAAAATCCTGACATGAAAGAAATTCCTGGATATCAATTCTGACACCCCATTCCATCCCATCTTCTTTACTGTTTCGTCATGCAACTTCCATTACCCTCATGTTCTCTGATGTTAGTTCTAATAAAGGCATTTGAATAATAAGCATAATTAAATAAGAATTTGAGGCCTTCATGTAGAAAGGCACATGTAAATGTTAATAAGAACTGACATGAGAGGTAGCAAAATTTCCAAATGGACTACCAGACAGTTAAAAATGTTTCTGGCTGGTATAATGCCACACACCTGTAATCCCAGCACACTGGGAAGCTGAGACAGGAGGATCACAAATTCAAACTCAGCCTGGGCTACACCTTAACAAGACTCTGTCTCAAATTTAAAAAAAAAAAATTATAAAAACCACAGCTCAGCATGAAAGCCCTGGCTTCTACCCCCAGTACAGAACAAAAGGTGAAAAAAAAGAAGAAAGAAGGAGAGAAGGAAAGGAACAGAAAAGACAGGAAAGGTATTAAAAGCACTACAAGTTTCACCTAGTCGAGAAAAAAGCAGTGGGCGTGGCGCTGGACCAGTGCTCAGTTACATAAACTGAGGACATGTGAGCTTCTGAGCAGATTCGGGGTGCCCTACCCTGGGCGATGGTCCTAGGCCCCACAGAGCAGCCCTGGACCCACAGAGATGACACTGAGATCATAGGGTGCCCCGTGTCTGACCTCTTCAGGGTCTGCAGTGGCTCCTTCCGGTCTATAATGCCAGTGTCGGGGTCCACGGTGGTCAAGATGCACCTGTCACAGAAGCCCCAAGGTCAGGCACCGGGGAGGACAGAAGCTGCACCACACCCAGGCCGAGGCAGGACACTTGCTTACCTGGGGCAAGACATCACCCTCTTTATCTCCACGTCCCCGATGACGAGGTCCTCCCAGGAGTCCTAGGAGGAAGGGTCCAGAGTCAGGCTGCCCGGCTGGAGTTAGCTCCTGCTTGGTGCTAACCATGGAAGCAGCAGAAAAGCGTCGGACACAGGAGCTCCTCCAGGACCGAGGAGGCACCGCCAAGCTCTGAACACCGCTTTCCTGCTAGGCCAGCGCTCCAGCCCTGAGCTCTGACCCCAGCCCCGGGCCCACCCCCCCAGACACACACTGAGAAGGGAACCCCAGGCCTGACAGTGGGCACCCCCAGTTCATCTCAGGGCTGCGGCTCACCCTCACAACTGGAAGGGGGCCAAAATGTGACCCCACCCATTTCAGCCCAAGCAACAGGCCGAGAGGAATTGCCACGCTTTCCTGGGGTCATGCCAGGAGACGCAGGACGGCTGGGGCCAAAAACCCTTCAGGATTTCCTGGTGCATGCATACAGAGGCACACGGACACCACACAAACACAGACATGCATGGATATGCTCAAACACACACACACACACACACACACGTACTAACATGTGCACAGAGGCACGCACAGGTACATGAAAGAGCTTAATGTTACACACGTGATGTGGGGGTTCCAGAACCCTTCGCACACCCGGATCCAGAGATGCCCGAGCCCCTCTGAATCCTCTCCAGGTTACAAAACCTACCAGGATGGGAACTCTAAGTGTAGTTTAGCAGAAGTGACAGGGAAGGCCATACACTTCAGCACAGTGTGACTTTTTCTGCATGCTTTTGGCTTGTGAGGAGTGCCCGCATACAGAAGTCTGGCTGTGCACTCATGTACACATGCACGCGTCTCTGCGCTGGAGTCGCACGAACTACCTCGTACAGAAGGTATTTCCAGCCAGCACTCAGCAAACTGCTTCTGGATGGAATCACCCCACCTCCCCAGCCACCAGTTGGCAAGTGACCTCTGTGACCTTGGCGAGGTCAAGGTCATCTGTGCAATCACTGCTCTCCTCACGGCCAGCTCAGACCCGTTCCAGGCACCATGCCAATGGCAAGATGCAAGGGCACTGGGCATGTGGGGAACTTCCTGGGATTGGGGAAGGGGACAGGGGTCCTGGACAGAGGGCAGCGTCAGGCTGGACGTAGTCACCCCATAGGGCGCCTCGGCCACAGGACTGCAGAGGTGGATGCACCAGACTGGCACGCCTTGAGCTGCCCTGACCTCTCCGCGGCAGAGATGGACCGAGCACCAGCAGGACTTCTGTGTGGTAACCAGGACAGGAGGCAGGTCCTGGCTCAGCAGGTCCCTGCTGCCCTGCTATGGCCCGAAACGGGCTCAGCCTGCACCCGGGGCTGCCCACAGTGCACGCCAGCCTGGCTACCTGCGCCAACACTGACCACCGTGCACAGTAATGATGCCCATCCTGATCTAATCGCCATCTGCGTTTTGGTAAAAAGCATTATCTGCAAGGAAAAAAAACTAAGCTAATTAAATGTAATTGTTAATTTAGTTCTCTGTGGAAAATAATAAAATTAAAATTATTGAAAAATTAAATTACATGAGAACTTAAAATTTTCCATTATATTCTTTAAGATACACACACACACACACACACAACTCAGTGCCGCCCACTCTCTGGCCAGATTCCAGGGTCGGACCCAACAAAGAACACGACTGGGTGAGTGCGCGTGCGCCCCCTGCTGGCCAGAAGCCTGCCAGCAGTCCGAAAAAAATCCAGACCCTGGGTCTGCAGGGAAAACCAGGAAAAGCGAAGCCTGGGAAGAAAGGAGCCAGGCAGTTTCTGAGATGGAGAAAAGGTCAAGGAGAACAAGAAATGCTATGCACAAGGCACGTAGAGTGGCTGCTTAGGACACGCGGGGCATGCACCCTTTGGGTGCTAGAAAGGAGGGTGTGAACCTGTGCTTCAGTCACCCTGAGAAATGTTTAAGGTGCTGCGGGGTGAGCAGTGCACACCAGAACAGTTCCGGGTGTCACCTCGTGTGGGGTGAACATCAGCGCCAGCTCCAGCACACAGATGGCCAGGCCGGCCTGCTGCACTCCCGGGGGTGCGGCCTCTCGCTGGCAGCGTGAGCCGAGCACTCGGGCACTTTGGTGCCACCATGCACACCATCACACTACCAGATCACTACAAAGAGCACCACGCAGGACCAGCCTGGAGAAAGACAAGCAGAGAGCCAGGTGGGGGCTGCACAGGCCCTGCACCATGTTGGGGTACACAGTCCTCTCAGCACCTCCTGGGACCCCACCTATCACCATTACACGGAGGCTGCATCTCTCAGGCACAGTTGATGAAGGCATTGGCCACAGAGGACCCTATCAGCCCTCAGCCCCTCTCCTTTCTCCTGGGATGTGTGAGTGTGGGGTGCTCAGAAGCCCCAACCCTGAAACTGCAGCTTGAGTTTCCTGCCGACCAGCCACCAGGAGCTGCTCTCTCACCATGTGCTGGGGTAACTAAAGGGCTCATCAGGTAACAGACAACCCCAGCCTCAACTCCAGTCACACAGGACATTCCGAAGGGTCAGGAGCTCTGTGCCAGCGACCAGGGACCGAGAGCAAACACTCAGCTCAATCCAAAAACTGTTCTGCCATTCCTGACACACAGAGGCTAATGAATATTCCAAATTTTGATCCCTGCAAAAACAGCAACAACAAAACAAGCCCGGTGGCAGTTTTCCTGCACCAGGACCCAGCCGGCCTCAAGCAGCCCTGGCACACACAGCACAGGCACACCTGGTCCAGCGCCCAACCCAGCAGGACTGCATGGGTCCCCGGAGGCCTGAGAGCCCAGCAGGCCAGGCGGGAGGGAGCACAGGAACAGCCACCCTGGGCCCCCGAGTGAACCCAGTCTGGCGATTTAGGCAACGAGCTACTGAAACACTGGTCCTGGATTTCCTAAGAACGATCATGGAAACATGGATGCAGACAGCTTCACGAAGCACTGATTACATAAGAGAAAAATGGGAAACTGCCTAGGCCGCCCCCACGAAGACGTAGGGGCCTCTGACAGGCGGGTGGGGTGCCTGGCCCCGGGCTCCTTAAGACCCAGGAGAGAGGTTCTGGCCAGAGTGGCCCCACCCGTGTAAGACTTGGCAGGGCGCCTGCCCAGCATGGTGCTGGAGCCTAGGAGGACAGTGCTTCCCTCTAACACTCACTTCTGTGATCTTCCCAGCCCGAACTTCCGAATCGAGTTCCCCAATCAGCTGTCAATACATCACTCTCCCCGCCCCTTCAAACTCACCCACTGTCAAACCTAACAAAAGCCCACCAAGGGCTCGGAGGGGTCATGCCCTCCTCTGCAGCCCTCCTGTGCCCACAGTAAAGGCCTTTTTCTTTTTTTCCTCCCTGTCTTCTCTGCTGCGCCAAGAAAAAACTCATCAACTGGGTGCTGTCACAGACTACCTCTCCAGCAGGACGTTGGCGACTTCTTTCCCTCTTTATAGACTTCACAGGCCCTAGAACACACAGGGATGGGTTACTTACTGGCAGTGCTGGGGACAGAACTCACAGTCCCCCCATCACAAGCAAATGCTCTCTCTGAGCTACGACCTCAGCCAAAATACGTTCTCTTTTAAATTACTCTTATAATCAGGAAAAGACAACTTCATCCAAAAAAGTTTCCAGAACAATGAGCACGCTCCCCTGGCTCTGTGTGTGTGAAGCGCACACTTTGCCCGTGAGTGTGACCAGGCTCACACTGCACACTCACCACTGCATTCATTTCCAGAGCCTCAGAGGACACGCTCCTCATTTGGCACCTAATCCACCTGCGTCTTAGGCGCAGTTCTCTTACTGCACAGAATGTGCGTGTAGGGATGTCACAGGTAGGGTACTCTCATGGGAGGCGGTGCTGGCGGACGGGGTGCCTCCTGGACAGACACCCCAGCACCCCTCAGTACGTGGCCCTGTCCGGCTCAATGGCCAGGTTGTTGCTGGTAACTCAGCTCAGCAAGGCCTCCGTGGCATCTCACACTCGGGGCCAGGCACAAAGCAGAGAGAGCAGCTGGGGGTCCTGCAAAGGGGCCTGGGTGACCAGGAGGCTCAGAAGGGATCACACACAGAGAAGCCGAGACACCATGCAGCCGGCCTGTGTCCCACACTTGAGCAACCGAGGACCAAAAACAGTGCGGAGGGGAAACCCACGCCTGCCCTGCTCGCAGACAGACTTTGTGGTCACTGTCCTGAAATAATGCAGCATCACAGCCAGTCACACAGAGTTTCCATGGGGTGAGGTACCACGATCAGCAGGCCAGCTACGTCTCCAGAGAGTGAGGGTGCGTGCACACACACAGGAAATCACAATCTTAGAGCAGCAAAGAACCTTTAAAATGACTTACTAAAACCTGATAACTTTAAAATAAAATTTAGAAACAGAGCCAGGCACAGGATGCACACCAGCACTCCAGAGGCGGAGGGAGGAGGACTGGCAGGACCAGCCCAAACTACACCGAGAGACCCTAGACAGGGGTCGAACTCACAACCTCACACTTGCCAGGCAGGCGCTTATGCCACTGAGCTAAGTCTCCAGCCCTAAAAAAAATTCACCTTAAAGGGGGGCTGGGACCAAGCTCACCTCAGGGAGGGCCCCCAGGTCCCAGCACGATGCAGCTCCTGCCAAGTACACCCGAGCTCTGCTGTGTCCCCGAAACCAAGAGCAGTCACCCCCTGCTGGAAAACAGCCCAGGGCCTGGAGGACGAGCTGCCAGAGCAAGGACAGCCATGGACAGCGTCAGCCAGCCCAACTGTAAGGATGGGGGTGAGGGTCTGCAAGTGTCCCTCACCGTGCCCCAGGTCCCACTGTCTTTAGGGGCAATGACAGGGGGCTGGCACTGCTGACTGCAGATGGACACTGACCACTCACAGAAGCAGAGGTACAGGGCACTGTGGGTCTTCATTGCGGGCCGCTCGCTTGGGTGCCTGCACTTGGAGAGGCTGGGGCCTCTTCTAGATGGTCACCCTGAGCACAGTGCCCAGGATGGCTCCGCAAGGCAACTCCTTGTTCAGTGAGCACACTGGGAGGCTGAGGCGGGAGGATGGCAACTTCTAGCCCATCCTGGACAACTTAGTGACTTACAAGTCACTGTGTCAAAATCAGAAATGAAAAGGGCTGGGGCTCCAGCTCAGGGTGAAAGCCCTGTTCAAACCTCGGTGCGGGAAAGGAAGGAAGCAGGGAAGGAGAGAGGAGGGGAGGAAAAATGGGGGGCTCCCCGTGATGCAAGGGGCTCAGACAAACGAGAAGGCAAGGAACAGACGTCCCTGAGCTTGGGGGCCAGGTGTCCCAGGCCCCTTCAGAAAGCAAAACAGCTTTCAGGTCCTTCCCATTTGCTTGACTGAACAGAACCAAAGAAACATGGCCCTGGCCTCCGCCTCCTCAATGGCCCCTCTCCTCCCTCCAGGGGGCACTAGAGAGTGCCTGCCAGCCCCTGGCCTGGCCCAGCATGGCTCCTCTAACAGAGCCACAGCAGCAGTGTGACCTCAGGCAGGTGACTCAACCTCTCTGAGCCTCTGTCTCCAACTGAAACAGAGGAATAAAACTCTGCCTCCATGACCCACATAAAGATCACACTCGACCATCTCTCCTCTTTCTCACACACACCACAAGAAACAAGTGTTTGACGGAATTACCCTGAACCCTTTTTGGTTTTGTTTTTGGGTTTTTTTGGTACCAGGAATCGAACTTAGGACCTTGTGCTTGCCAGTCAGCCTCTGTGTCACTGAGCTATACCCCTGGCCTTCCTACTGTATTCTTATCTTTCAGATACAAGTTGTGTCTGGCCCACTGCAGGGAGACGTGACCTGGTTCAGGTCTGGAAGGGACAAGGGAGGCAGATGAGCTGGTCAGGGGCTGGGTCCAGGATGGCAGAACAAAGCTTCGGTGTCACCACTGCCCCCTCAGACATCCTTGCAGCAGGCAGGCAGCACTGCTGTCCCCGGCCACAGGACACAGGGACGAAGCCAGAGCTCACAGCCCAGATGAACCCCTGACCCCTGACCAGATCACCGGGGACCAAAGGGCTGACAGCAAGGACGGAGGAACGGGGAGCCCCGAAAACCAGCAGCGGCCAGCTGCACAGAGGAGCAGCCCTGCGATGGCCTGCACTCCCCGGCTCACACAGCGCCCCCCTGCCTCCTCAAGTGCCCTGGCACCCTGAGCTCCACACAGAAGCTCAGAGTTTGCGGGCGCTGGGCAGACAAGGCTGCCCATGACTGCGCATTTCACAACCAATCACAGCCCAGATCTGCCCTCTGTCCTGAGTGGACTGTAAACGCTGACTGCCTTGTCACCTGCGTTAACAATTAACAGCACCCCACTAACTGAAGGGCTGTTTGTGGCAGCACAAGGCAGGCCGCTTACGGCATCGGGTGCCCAGGGGCACCTTTGTGTAAGGCAGAATAAATCAGCAACATTAACATCACTTCGCAGCAGGGGTTCCTTGTTTTTAACATGCAGTCCCAAAGGACTTTCCAGAAAATCAGAGTGCGGGACCTTATTTACTGTTTTCAAAAGCCCAACATGGTGCAGAAAGAAATGGGCTTGGAGGCAGATTTCCTGGAGTACTGGTGAAAATGCCGCACTCCAATGGCCTGAGAGCGGCCGGCTTCTGTGACCCTAGGCTAAGACGAGGCACTGGAGATCTGACACCCAAGCCAGGGGCAACACTTTGGCTCTTTCCCAGGTTCCAGATCTTACCTACAGATGAGCAACTGTACAACAAACCCTTCTGCGGAGTCAAATCAAGGAAAGCAAAGCGTCACTCCCTAAAATAAAGTTTCTGAGAAAGTAAAGAACAGATGACCAGCATACTGCGCAGGAACGGCTGCTTCGGGGATTAGTTTCCAAGCCTTGGGAAAGTACATTTCCGCTGGTGTCACACGAGCATGCGGTGACAGCTTTCTTGCTGTGCTGTGCTAGACATGGAGGGGACTCGAACCCGAGAACCAGGCAGGTTTGCAGGAGCCAGGGGCCTCCCAAGGCCCGCATGGAATTCGTTCCTGTTGCTTCCTTCTTCTTAAAGTGGCCTCCAACCTGGGCTTACCCTGGGGGAGACAGTGTGGACACCCCACAGACACATAGGGCTCCCTCTTCCAGGGCCCTCTCACCTCCATGACCCAGCACCCCCAGCACGGAGCCCAGGCCTAGCCACGCACCTCATCGAAGGCGCTGCAGCCGGTTACCACGATGTTGGGCCGGAAGTACTCCATCTTCACCTTCTTCTCCAGCCTGGTGTTCAGGTCGACCAGCGAGGCCTCAGTGTGGAGCAGGATCGGGCTGCAGTCGGGGTAGGGCACCTGTGCCGAGGACAGCACAGCCGGGTCACTCGTGTGCCCAGGTGGCCCAGGCCATCTGTCATAGGAGGACAGTGCATTCATAACAGAATGCCTGCTGTCCACACCACCAGGCCAGATCCTGGGCTGGTTCCCGGCTGGCATCGCTCACCCACCATCTTCATCCTGGTCTCTCACTGTCAGACACAGCAGTGACCTGACCCTTTCTCTCCTCCTCCTCACGATCCTGCCAACCCACCACACTCTAGTTTGAATTTCTTCAACACCACTATTCACTCAACAAGCATTTATTATTGGGTACCTTCAGGCACCAGGTCCGGGGTGGGGGGTGAGGAGACAGCGTCAACAGACCAGGCAGCCTTGACCCTCACGCTGCATTCATGGGGTCCAGTCCAAGCCTATGTGTGGGGACAGTCACCTGCGCTTCAAGCCCTGGCTCAGGGCCTCGGGCTCCACACTGGGCTCGTAGGCGACTGACTTCCCTGGAGGAGGGGCCCTGCTGGCCCTGAAGAGCCTGAGCCCCAAGTCCCCGCAGGGCTGCACACCGCCGCGCTTTGCTCTCCCTGCTCAGATTCCAGCGAAAGCCTCGCCCCAGGTGCCACCAGCTCTGCTCTGTGAAGCCCCCAACCTCCCAGCTCCTCCACACCACAGCCCACTCCTCTCCACGCCAGGGGTCTCCGCTGGGACTGCCCCGCAGGACCACACCTCCAGGCCACCATCCCAGGAAAGGCACTGCAGGCGGAGGCGGGAGCCGACTCACCTGGTACCCGAAGTCCTGCACGCTGGGGAAGATCTCCTTGGACATGCGCCCCTTCATGCTGGTCTCGTACTGCACCAGCCTGTAGGCCTCCGTCTTCAGGAAGCTGGTGAACCACTGCGCCACCTCGTCACCGCAGTCCCTGCCTTTGATGTCGAGGCCAAACAGCCTGGAGGGCAGAGGAAGACCAGTCACGGGTCCCAGGGCCTGGGCCGGGGAAAGAGAGCACCCACGACAGAGATGGCTCACGGTGGCTGCAGCAGACAGAGGGCACCGGGGGAGAGCAGCTCGGCCCCAGCGCAGCCAGGCCAGGGTGTGGCTCACAGCAGACGGTGCTTCCAGGGTTCAGCTGTGTCCTGGGAGTTGAGATCACGCACTCCATCCTCCCCTGTCCCCTAGCCCCAGGGTCAGCTGTCAGGTCACCACCGTCCCACCGGCCAGCTGAGGGCCGAGTTCTGAGAGAGGCCCCGACTTGACGCAGACGAAGCCCTGAGCATGGGCAGATGCCGTGCTCTGATTAACTACGCCTCCCCCTTGCTCTCTCCTCTGCCTCAGCAACCCTGCAGTTCCTGGGGGGATCTCATTTCAGGAGTCTGTTAGCAAAACCGGGTTCTTTCTTCATTGCAGCCGTGTCCATACATGCAGATCAAAACTGGCCCTGTGCACCCCTAAGTTTACACTGTGCAGCCCCAGCACCCCAAACCCACAGCACAGCCTTCCTCACACACCCCTGCACCCGCCCCTCATCAGCCTGGGCCTGCACACCTGCAATCGAGGAGCATGTTCGAAGAAGGCAGCTTGCAGGGCACCACCAGCGGGTCCATGCCAGGCGCCCGGAGCACCAGGGACCTGTCCTCCTGGGTGATGGAGACCAGCACGAGGCGCGGCTCCTGGCGGGCAGTAACCATGTGCCCGTCCTCCTTGATGACCATCCAAAACCTGCAGGGCGCAGAAGGGGCACTTAGACCTACCCTTTCTATGTCCTCCAAGTTTCCAGACCTGACCTGGGCCCCAGCAACTGCTCCTGGGAGCCCGACTCTGGCCAATTCTTGGGGTCTAACGCTGTTCTCCCCAGAAAGCACTTGTTTGGCAGCAGGGCCCCAGGAGACAGAGTGCTGCCCAATGCACAACTGGTCCAGGTTCAAACATAGCCAAGGAGGAGGCGGTGGTCAGGTGCCCAGGTGCCCTCTGGGAGTCCCACGTTGTTCAGAAGCCCCCAGCCCCACTCCCCAGACTGAAGAAGTACAAATGGCTCCAGATCCTTTTAAAGGACAGCAGGATGTGGCAGATAGCAGGACCAAAACTGCTGCCCAAGGACCCCCGGGGGGTGAGCCTTCCACAACACCGGACTTCGCAGCTGCACAATGCCGTGGGAATCACAGCCGGGTTAACAGGAGGGACAGGGCAGGGGCAACGCACAAGGAGCTCAACACTGGAACAGGGCAAAGACAAAGGTGAGAGTAAAAGGCTGCCGCCCCAGTGCACCCCAACCACCTCACTATCTGTCATCTGGGTAATGAGACATTTTATCTCTGAGCACCATTAATCCCCGTAAATGAATAATCCGTCCTGTTCTACAGATCTGCACAGGAAGGATATATCTGGAAGGTGTGGTGTTTTTACAACCAAGTTCTCCCAAACCAGACTGCAACTAAGGCACAGCCACCTCGATCT
The DNA here is from genome assembly GCA_004027295.1 of Dolichotis patagonum. Classification (NCBI taxonomy): domain Eukaryota; kingdom Metazoa; phylum Chordata; class Mammalia; order Rodentia; family Caviidae; genus Dolichotis; species Dolichotis patagonum. The sequence continues at coordinate 22,862 of PVJX010011860.1, read as the reverse complement.
CAACCATGCAAGCTGGCAGAGTGTCCAGGTTAGGGCGCAGGGCTAGAAGAGCAGCAGTGCGCTCAGAGACCACAGCGGGGAAGGCGCAGCCCAAGGCCACTGAAGAGTCTTCTTGTCAAGTTATAACTGGCCTGCGGCAGAAGCACTGAGCCTAGGGAGGAAATTGGGACACAGACAGAAGTGAGGGACAGACTCCCCACTGGGTTCCCCTGCCCCTGTGCTGCGGCCGTGCCTGGGGCAGCGTCCAGCCAAGGACCCTTGAAAGACCCCAAAGCTCCTGGCGTACAGCCAAGCAAGCACAAACAGCCTCAGGCTCTGAACAAAAGGCCCAGTGATCTGGCGGCCGCAGAGTATTTGCTGCAGAAACCCCAGTTTGTCCTGCAATTCCCAGACACGGGCTTGTAACGGAATGGAGTAACGGTGCCCTTTGCCCGCGGTCTAGAAATAGCTGTCGTTTTCTCGTTGTAGTCAGGCTGAGAGAAGAGCGGCCGTCAAGCAGAGTTCTCCGGCAAGCTCGCTATCAAACGTAAATTATGACCGAGTTCAATTTTTTTTGAGAAAACTGAGGTTTAAAAGATTTTGTCTCCTCATCCTGCGGCACCTTACCCTCGGGGATGTTCTCACACTTGCCTGAGTTCACATCTCCATCTGCAGGACAGACAGAGACAGTAAGATCCAGCCCAGAAATGATGGTGTGGTCCCACGCACAGTACAGGATTTGCTGAGTGCTTTTCACATTCAGCTCTGAGCTGACATTTATTCCTTTGCCTTTCCCTCTGCCCCCGCGGCAGTATTTCCCGCCTGTGTAGCAGCAGTCACAGTGGAGCGGTGATAGCAACAAGCAGAGAACAGCAGCCATCCCGGTGATGAGAGGAAACACAGACAAGAACTGGGAATCTGCAAGTCGATCGCAGCCTTGCAAGAGAGGGAGAAGGAGCTTCGAGTGCACTTCCTCTGACATGCATCATGGGATTTTGCGTCTCCCACCAGGTTGAAGGACGTCCAGCACTGAAAGCCCCAGGTCTGTCCAGGGATGAACAGCAGGCTGTGTGGAGCCTGCACACGTGAACAGACTAAACATCGGCACCGTCCCCGAGACCCATTCCTTCATTCCAGCACCAGGGTCACCTGGGGGGAACCAGACCCTCTGCCAGCCAGCTTCGCACTTGGTGATTCTCCTTCAGACCAGGACGCACTCTCGGGAAGTGACCATTCTGAGGAATACTCCAGAATTAGAAATCTGGGTTGAGGTGAGGACCGCAAGTTCTCCTCCGTAGGTCACAGTATGCACACTGCAGCTGTCTACGACCACGGACGTTTCCGAAGCAGTGGGAGCAGACCCCAAAACCGTGCACGTGTGCACCCTGCGTGACCCAGTGCTGCACATGCACCTCCCCTGAGGGTCCTCCCTCCTGTGCTTGCACACCGGACCTCCGCAAAGCTGCCCCAGCCAAGAAGCTGTCCTAACCCTGAGGACATTTGAACACACCAGGCCTGAGGGAGCGGGGGCAACTCCACAATCCTGAGAACCTCATCTCTGGGGGAAGGGGACAGACACACTGCCATTTCCTTTGGTAAGGACCACAGGGGCTCACCAAGGAGCTCAAGGCTTTTCTGAACCTCAAGGACTTCCTGATGGGTGTAAATGGCCTGGTATCACAGGGTGGGGAGAGCTGAATGCTCCAACTTCCCTGTGGGAGCGTTTCTGGCCTGGCCCTGGACATTTACCAAAGGTACAACTGCCCTATTTCCTCCACTTGCCAACCACTGGACCTGATAAAAGTCTGCATCCTCCGGTGGGGTTCTGGTCCAGCCTTGCAAAGACCGAATTTCTCAACTCGCAAATCTCTTCTGTGCACAAACAAAGCTGTCTTTGCAGTCACTTTGGCCTCACTGAACCCTCCTGGTGCACCCCTTCCAGCTGCCACCACAAGGCCGTAACCACCCAGTACTCCCAGTGCCTCACATGAAGTCTGCTCTGCTCTGTCCTTTTATTTTTTTTTCTCTCTAGTTCCTGGGATGGGACTGAACTCAGGGTCTTCACAGCAAACTACATTTCCAGCCCTCTTTTCTGAATTTTTTTCTTTTGAGGCAGGGTTTGGCAAAATCCTTTATTTCCTCAGGCTGGGATCGAACTGGAAACTCTCCTTCCTCCGCCTGTCAGACACCCGGGGTTACAGGTGTGCACCAAGCCTAGCCTCACTCCCCTTCCGTGGGCCAGGCTCCAGGGGCTGCTCTCCGGAGCTGGAGAAGAGGGAGGAAGCGTCCCGGGCCTCCACCCCCAGTGCCACCACGGCCAGCAACAGGCCGCAGGCGAGCCTAAGGCGCGCACTGGGACAGCCCTGCTTGGCCTAGGCCTGCGCATTTGCTGCTCCGGCTGCTCGGGTCCAGAGTGTCAGGCTTCCAGCTAAGGGATCAGGGGATCCCGGGCAGAGCCCTTCAGAGGGGAGCCTCAGCCGGGAGCTTGCTCCACCCACCTCGCTGAAATAAAAAAACGATCAGACTTGAGCCAGCCTTTCCAGCGAGGGGGTCAAAGGTGGACCAGCCTGGTAGTATTGACGGCAATATCTGGGCTCCTGGCGCTGCTACCGGGCAGGTCCTTTCCCCGCAATCCCGAGCTCGGGGGCGGGGACAACCCCGCCTTCTCTCCACGTGACCCGGAGTAAACTCAGCTCTTTAACGCACAGTTCCCGGCGCAGGAGCCTCACAGCCAGGGTGCCGCGCGCACCACACGACTAGAAGTAAGAGTGCTGGGTCCTGCGCCGTCTCTGCCTGGAACCGAGTCCTGGCTGCAGGAGCGCTGCCCAGGGGAGGCCCCAGCTCTCTTGGTCCCTGGAGAGCGCGTCCCGACACAGATCTCCGCGCGCACTTTCCGGCTGCGAGCGAGGGTTCCCCATACGCTCCTAACCAGGCTGCGCGCCTCGGTTTCCCCGGAGGCGATCCCACGGTCTCCCTGACCCTTCCACTACCACTCCCGCCTACCTGTCGCGCAGGTGTCCCACGCGCAGCCCCAGCGCCGTCACCTCGGCCTCGGGCACCGCCACTCCCTTGCACGACTTGATCGGGTAGACCCAGAGCTGCGCCACGGTGCCCACCTGCTGCCGCCGCCGCCGTCGCCGGGGTCGCGCGTGCCAGGCCACCGCCGCCAGCGCCACCGCCGCCAGCCCCAAAGCAGCGACACCGAGCCACGCGGGCCGCGCGGGCGCGGGGAGGCCAAGGCGGGAGAGCGCGCGGGAGCCGGCGGCGCCCATGACTGTTGAAGCGGCGGCACGGGCGGGAGACCGCGTCGCAGGGCCGGGGAGGGGCTTAAGGCGCTGGGCAAGGGGCGGATCCGCGTAGGAGCCAACGGGATGGGGACCGGACCGGACGGGGAGGAGCCAAGCGCGGGCCAGGGCGCCCGGGTCTCAGTGGCCCCGCACCGAGGCACCCAGAGTGCGCTTCCGAGCTTGCGGAACAGATGGCCAGCGCCTCCAGGCGGTCACTTAAGCTCACTGCTCCTCCTCTGTCCCTGCGGCGCTACTGTCACCCACGCGGCGCCACCCTCCTCCCACCCGCCAGGCTCCTGGGCCTAGGCTCCAGCTTGCGCGCAGCTGCCGGGAAGGGGCCCGCAAGGCAAGACAAACTCGGGAACATCTGGCAACAGCTGTCTCTGTGTGGCCCGAGAACGCCTCCTGAGACCTCGCAGGGACTCGGATAAAAAGACCTTCCTCTGAGTTGGGTTCTCGAGGAAGGACCTGCCCCCCACCCCCGGCGTCGTGGGGGAGTGGCGCCCCACCTCGGGTCCCTGCAGCCCCCAGGACGCTCAGTAACCTAGGAGGCAAGGCTTCTTTCGGGGAAGTATCTTTTCTCTTTTCTTTCCCATTGGTTTGCTCTTTGTGTCGCTGGAAAGCCTTAGAACAGTTATCAGTGGGACAGGTAAAAGCTGCAGGAGGGCTCCCACACGAGTGACCTGATGGTGGGGGAGAGCATTTTAGGCCCCACTGGGCCCCAGACAGCATCCAGGCCCCAAGATGGGCTATGTCTTCCAACCCCGAAGTTTAGTCGCTTTTGCTGCCAGGCTTTTGTCCGGTTCCTCGCTTTATTCACCTTTCTGGCTCTCTGGGGAGCAGCGTTCTGGTGAGTGGCCACCCTGGCCTCAGACTGCCCTCTGGTTATCCTTAGTGAGGCTGCTTGAGTGCCTCACAACCACAAATCACAAACCACAGGGAGTACCTTTCTGCCAGGTCCTCAGGCGTCCTCCTGGACGTCAGGAAACCTCACCCCTGTCGAGACCTGGGGTCTGCGCTTTGGGGGAACACGTTGGCAACCTCTCTTCTTCCATTTGAAATCTGGGCAAATCTCCTGCCTAGTGATGCCTTTAAAATTCAGGTAACTTTGGGACAAAGGTGGCCAAGGGCCTGAGTGGAACAAAGGAGCAGACTGCAGGTGGGCATGGGCCCAGGGAAGGGGCTGTTTCTCAGAAGGGCAGTGTGTGGAGTCTCTCAGTAAACAGGTAACAAACAGTACCACCCTTCATGGCCCTTTCTGAAATGCCAAAGAATAAACATCTGTTGCTGCTGCACTTGTAAAAACCAGTCCGTTCTTGTGGGAATAAAGGGAAGAGCACTTTTTTTCAGCTGGGTAGAGCAGCACCTGGGGGCCTGCATGGTGGCCTTTAAGGGGTCATAGTGGGCCACGGGCTACGGGGAGACCTAAGAAAAACGGCTTGGGTGCACCAGAGATGAAGGTGGGAAAGGAGCCCCCAGGAGGACGCCCAGAGCTCAGTGGGCCTCTGTCCTGCAGGAAATGTGCTCAGAACGACCCGGCCCTCGTCTTTTCTCCTAGACCTTGTGAAGCACCATAAAGAAAGAGGCTGGGAGACACACACAGGGACACGATGCTGCGGGAACAGTTGGGAGTCGCCCCAGCTGGCCCCTCCAACTGAACCCAAGTGGACTCCTCATGCCGTGGGCGACTAGACATGAGGTCTAAAATGACTGTGCTTAGCGTGGAATAAAAAACACACTGGGAAACACGGTGAGCATGAAAAGGTGAGAAGGATTACGCAGGGAAAGAGGAACATCCAGCTGCCTTTCAGCTGATTTAAAGAAGCTTTCTGTAGGGGCTGTGAATTTAGCTCAGTGGCATAAGCGCCTGCCTTGTAAGCGCGAGGTCGTGAGTTCGATCCCCGGTACCAATAAAAATAAAATAAAAAATAAATAAATAAATTTAAGAAGCTTTCTGTAAATACACAACCTTCCACGGAGGGTAGGAACCGATGGGACAACATTTTATTAGTCACTCAGCCCCAAATGTTCAGAGAAAACTATAAACTTCAGATGAGTCCTCAGATGCCCCCAGCCAAACCACGGAAGGAGTTCCTACTGTGCATGCAGAAAAGCCCGACCAGGGCAGGGGCCACCACCTGGGCCCTGCTCTGTGCATCAGGTTGCCATGGTGACAGATTCATGGTGCTGCAGGGCCCACTGTTACCAGTCAGCAAGGGACAGGACAACAAAAACCCTCACTTCCAGCTCTGAGGGTTAGAAGGGCCTGGGCAAACTGCAGTGCCCTGTCCAGAGATGCCTAGCAGGAGCTGGTGGGAACCCTGGTTGCTGTGGCTAAGTAAGTTCGGTTCCTTATAAATACAGGACAGCACAGTCTGTTTTAACTCCTCCTCAGCCAGCCACCAGCTGGGTCTATAGCCATAGCTGGAGTCCATGGGAGCCCTGATCAGAATTCTTTACTCCTGTCCGACGTGTCAGTTTGCAGCTCAAATGTTCAAGTGTGAGTTTTGAGTTGTCCCATGGGTTGCCATTCTGTCAGGAAGAGCATTACTATTGAAATTAGGTGTTGCTGGCCAATTCTGGCGAAGGCCAAAGTGCATTCCACCTGGTGGGACTTCTCCAGGCCCCCCTGACCTAATTACCCACAGGGGGTCCACTGCATGGTCTAATGGAATACCTGGGAGGCCAACTAACAATGCTAAGGGTCATAAAACTAAAAGATCCCAGCCAGTTTCCCAATCAGAAACAGTGCTGACTGAGTATTTTTGGTGCTCAGTCTAAAGGGGGCAGAGAAAATGAGAGAGATAAGGAGACAAAGGAGGAGGCCTTTAATGCGGGCATGGGAGAGCTTTATGGGGGTACAGCAGCTCTCAACAAGAACAAAGAAGTGGGACTACTTTGATCAGCTTTGGCTGGGGGATGAGTTGGGAGGTGGGAAAAATGACTATCAACTACTGATTTAAAGGAGCATCTGCCTGTGTAAAACAGGAAACAGAAAGGTTTGCTGGGGGCTGGGGGTGGAGGCTTCAGTGATTGTGGGGTTTGGGGATTGGAGAGGGCTCCATGCATATGCAAAAGAAGCGGGAGGTTGATCTCTGGAATGAGAAGGAGAAGCAGAAGTTACTCTTGGAGAGATAAATTGTGTGTCTGGGTCCGGTACCAAGCTGGCTGGATGTCCTGTTACAGCTAAGCTGCAGGCGAGCAGAACCTGGCAAGTACCTCCCTAAGAAGAGGCTGGTCAGGGCCTGCAGCCACTGAGAGTCAGGCTTCTCAAACACGACCTTCTGTGACTTTGTCCGTCCCCTCGCAGCCCCCCATTCCCCCTGCAGTAAAACTGCCAGACAACATCAAGTGATACAAGAACTCTGCCTTATTAGTGAGGCTGTGACCCCAGGCCATCCCCAGTCCTCTCCCAAAGCCAATTGGTTCCTGGTCATGGACCTCAAAAATGCTTTGTTTTCTATTCGTCTCCACCCAAACTTCCAATTCCTGTTTGTCTTTCAATGGGAAAATGCCATCTAAAAAAATATATATATATCTGGACCATGCTCCCATGCCACCCAACTTTTCTTGGGCACTGGGGAAGGATTTAAGAAGCCTAGAGCTTAAGCAGGGAGCCACCCTACAGAATGTAGATGATAATCTAATCTCAAGTCCCATTTAGGAGCTATCCTACATAATACCGTCCAATTCTTAACTTTCTAGCTAAAAAAGGATACAAAAGTTCAAAGGAAAAGACTCAGATATCCCTTCAGCGAGTTAAGTACTTGGATACAGTCTTACTTCTGGGGAATGGTGACTATCTAGGAACTGGATGGAGGTTATCTATGATCTCAGACCCCGGCCACTGAGCAGCAGCTTTGTTATTTCCTGGCAGTGGCCCTCTTCTGCCAAATCCGGATGTCTGTGTCTGGACTAATGACAAAGCCTCTAAATTAGACTGTCAGAGGTCCTGTGACTGAGCCTTAGAATGGGCCAAAGTAACTGACAATGCTCTTTAAGAAATAAAGCATGCCCTCCAGCTGCTCCACCAGGCCTACCTCACTTAAGAAGACCCTTCTTCCTCTATGTTCCAAAAGGAGAGGAATTGCTCTGGATGTCTTGACCCAAAAGCTAGGACCAGAACCCCCCCCCACACACACTGACATACTTTTCAAAAAAGTTAGACTATGTGGCTGCTGGATGGCCACCCTGCCTGAGGGCAAAAGCAGCTACAGCTATGCTGACAGAAGAAGCCACAAAGCTAACTTGGGGATTCAAGCTAGAAGTTGTGACTTCCCAGCAGTTCAGGGGCATTCTTGGGACGAAAGGTTGCTTGAGGTTGACGGGGGACAGCTTACAAAGTACCTGGTCATGCTTCTAGACACCTCTGAGGTTACCATAAAGACTTGCACTACTATAAATTCTACCTCACTGGTGTCTACAGGCTCAGAAGTTAGCACTCCTGTGAATAGGTCACCTCCCAGCCCTATGCTAGCAGGCAGGACATCAGTGACCTGCCCCTCCAAGACCCTGAGCAGGTGTGGTTCACTGGCAGAAGCAGCTTTGTCCAAGAGGGACATATAACGTTAGATTTTGCTATTGTTAGTGCCCAAGAGATCACGGAAGCTAATCCCCCCCCCACCTCCACTCAAAAGTCAGAGGTCATAGCCCTGAATCAGGCATTGACATTAGGACAGGAAAAGAGGCTGAATATTTATAGGTCCCAAATGTGCCTTCCTGGTGCTACATGCTCATGCAGTAATCTGGGAAGAAAGAGGTCTGCTGAGTAATAAATAATCATCTATAAAGCACAAGTGAAAAATTCTGTGACTCCTAGAAGTCATCCACCTGCACAGACAGGCTCCTGTCACTCCTGACAGACACAATGGACCACTCTACAATCTCCTTGGGTAGCTGAAAGGCTGATGAAGAAGCAAAAAGAGTAGCCGTATCTCTCCTCAAGACCCTGGCCTGATTTCCGGTTCCTGAGGAGCCTTTAATCCAGTCTGTACCCTCAGGAAGATAAATGGGCCTTAGGACAAGAGGAAATAAATGGGGACCCTGGTGGTATTTGGGAAACAAACTTATCCTTCCTCAAGGGACACACTGGACACCTGTAAAAACCCTTCATGATACTTTGCACACTGGGGAGATGCTATCTGGGAAAATGGCCATGCAGACTTTCACAGGACCAGGGCTAGTGGTTATCTCCCCACAGGGCTACCAGGCTTGTCCACCCTGTACCTACAGTGACCCTGGCAAGCCCAGACTTCCTTGTTAGAACCCATACAAAGGAGAATGACCTACTGGGGAGGACCGGTGGTTAGATTTCACCCACATGGCTCCAAACAGAAGTGGCTCCTAACTGACACCTCTGCAGGAGGGATTGAGGCCTTACCTCCAACTCAGACAAGCTGTGGAGGTGCCCAGCTGCTTCTCAAAGAAATTGTCCCAGCTGGGATACTGCAGTCTCCCCAAAGTCACAGTAAGGCCTTCTTTGACCTCTCAAATAACAAATAACTCAGGGTGGCAAAGGCTTCAGGAATAAAACACCATCTCCATCCTGCACAGGAACCTTGGGCTCCTAGAAAGGCCCCGAGAGCCAACCAGACCCTAAAGTGAGTTCTGGAAAAACTTTGACAAGACACGTCTGAGTCCTGGCTCTGGTTATTGTGAATAGCACTCATGAGGGTTCAAAACACTGACAAAACAGGACAAAATATAAGTCCATTTGGGATGGTACATGATTTCTGTCTTCTGATACCAGAGAACCTGGAGCCCACACAGCCCGAACAGTATCTTACTAACCTGAGCGAAGTACGTCAAGCTCCCAGCTACATGGGAAGAGAGTCCTGCCAGCGCCTGGCCAGGCGCACAACCTGGCATCTGCCCTGGAGGCAAAACACCCCTTAAAACCTGGAGAGAAGGGGCTCCTGCGACCCAGTTGAGCCTAAAGGCTCTGGTCAGTGACCCTGCCACACCTGCTATAGCAAAGTGGCAGAGGCTGCTGGGTTCACCTTTCCAAGATAAAGCCAGCCCTGCCTGAACCCCCCGAGAGAGGGACCACCCACAAGAAGAAAGCGGCTCCTCTTCAGAGAGCGACTCCAGGACCGCCCTGGACGCAGGTGCGGAGAGCACTTGGTAATGACCACCCATGCACTGCAGCGGGCCCCGATGGACACCTGTCCTGAGACTCCGGTTTTTAGTGGGATCCGTAACGTGGGGCCTCCTGCTTGGGCCATGGCTCTCGGACTCTTGGTGGTTTATCTCATAACCCTCCTTTTTACTTTAGGAAGTGAGCATTTTATTGTGATTGTGGCATCCCATCTTATTTAAATCTCACCAAAGTCTCATGAAATGAATATCATTATTCCCAAGTCATGGATGTGAAAATTGAGGTTAAAGGGGTACATTAGTTAAGATGAGAGTGAGAAGGTCAGAAGAGGCTGTCACAACACTTCACGCAGATGTGGGTGACCCTCCTGAGCCCCCCTCACCAGGCAGTGGCGGCCCCTGGGCCCCCCTCTCTATCTTTTCCAGCAGGAGCCACACACAGCACCTGGGCTGTCAGGGTGCGAGGTGACATGGAACAGCACCCCTCCGCCCTCCTGCAGAGACGGTGATGCCCCCCCAGGGGGGTCCCACTCCTTCCAGCTCAGCACTGAGCCACTCTCCAGGCCTCACATCCCAAGACACCGGGGTCACCCTTGTGCCTTTAGAATCACTGCGTGCGTCCCAGAGCACCTGTCCTGCCCTCAGTGCTTCCTGACCGCTCCCTCCCTGGCCTGGAAACCTCGCCCAGGGATAGAGATGAGACTCTCATTCCTGTCTCAGCAGGCGTTTGGGACTGTCCTCTGGCCAGCGAGGTTGGCCCTTAGCCAGGTGCTGCTTTGCTGCACCAGCCAAAAGGAAGCTCCTGCAAACCCACGCACTGGGTTCATCTCAGCGCAGCCTCATATCTCGGCATCTCTGCACCCCCTCCTGCTTCTGTCCCTGGGTCCCAGAGCTATCTGGGCCCTGTTCCTTACTTAGGGCTTCTAATCCTATGCCCCAAGTTTCTGTCCACTATACACTGGGCCAGCGGCCTCCTCCACCTCGTGATAAGATTGTGAAATAGGTCAGGTCCCAACACAGGGCCTGCTGCTGCTATCTCAGTCAAAAGCAGACTTAGTTTCTCATTGTCTGTTTTGCTTCAGAATCCAAGGACAGGAGAGCAATTTGAACTTTCCCCCGCCACCCCACTCGTATCCCCCATAAGGGTCACTCTGTGCCTTGAGGGGCTTTCTTGGCTGCAAATGCTGTCTCTGAAGGCTGAGGACATAGCTCAGTGATGGCACTGGATTCCAAACTTGTCCCTCTGCATTTTTTAAAACTTTGCACAGCTTGACACCACCTTACCCTGCTCATCCTCGGGCTGTCCGGGATCCCACCGTCCTGCCGTGCCATCCTGCACGCAGACCGAGCAAGCATCTCAGCCCCGTGCATCGGGAGAGGTTCACGTCCAGGGTGGCCCCCGTGTGTTCTCCTTTCTCTTCTGCCGCCCTTGAGAGGCAAATGCTTTCTGACCTGACTTTAAGTACGGACTGCTTTGGGGGTCACCCTGAACTATACCCCACACTCCAGAGCGAGGCTCTCAGACAAACCTTTGAGGTCAGAGACAGAGTACAGTTTGTCGCAGCAGTTGTGGTTCCCAGAGCTAGCAGCCTTTCAGGGCGGGGGGTCCTCCTCGAGCCTCAGACCCTACAGGGTGACCTCTGTGGGCACAGCAGTTGGGATACAGGCCCGAAGCTCCGAGTTCGGGGAACTCCAATCTCCTCCTTCCTTCAGGAGGGAGCGGTCACCTCCATCTGCCAAGCCTGTTCATCACACAGTCTTGAAAACTAGGATAAAAGAGAAACCAGTACTTGGCTGTGACATGAACAGACACTTGAGAGACCCGGAGAATTTGGAGCTCCTGCAGTGACATGGGAGCAAGGCCCCTGCAGGCTGTCAGGCCACCCAGCGCTCGGGCAGCAGAATGTATCCTCCTGAAGCCCCAGCCCCAGCCTGTCCTGTCCTGTCCTCTGTCAGGACACTTCCCTCTGTGACCCTCTCTGCAGGAGGAGGACACCAGTTCTGATCCTGGTCCACTAGCCGAGATGACCTGGAGGCTGCTGACCATCAAACACGCTCCGAAACTTCTTTATCACCTACATGCTGCCCACTGACACCTGCATGTCCACTCTCATTTCAGCTGTGGCCAGCTCCAGGTCAAATCAGATTTATAATCCAGTCCCAAGACAGGGCAGCCCCTTCTCTTTTTTAAAATTCTGATTTTTATTAACGTGTTTGCAGGAAGTAAAGATTACATGTGTCTCGGGAAGGTGGTGTCCTCTGCCCTGCTCCCTCCTCCGTCCACTCTTACTCCCCTTCCCACGATTTCCCCCCACAGACAGTGTGGGACCCACACTCACAGGTGAACTTCTCCCGAATAACTGCATGGGAGACACAGCCTCTCTCCTCGCTGTCCTAGGTGGCGGGGAAACAGCTGTGCCGATTCCTCCAGGCACCTTGGTCCTCTTCAGCCTGAGCAATCCTACCTCTGACCGTACTCATCTGTTGCGGCATTTTATTTTTTTATGACTAACTGTATTTTTTGCACAGGGTTCTTCCCTGGCCTCGCAACCCATACCCCTAAGCATGCTGGCTTAGCTGCAGTGCGAACTGGGGCACTCCCAGCAGCCCTGAGAAATCGAAATGCCCAGCACTGGGTCACCAGGGCCCCGGACTGTGCCTGGTGGCGAGGGTGACACCACGCAGGCCCTGCCACCAGGGGGCACAGCGGTAGATGGAGATGGCAGGACTGGGCCACACGTGGTCACCTGGCCAGGAGGGGGTGACGAACGCTGGGGCTCCGGAGACAGGGAGGTCCCTGCACTGCGGGGGAGGGGTGCCCTAGCCACGGGGCCTACCCCTAGTCCTGAGGCCCTCTCTCCCACCTCGGGTCCCCCACCTCAGGTCCCTTCCCCTACCTCGTATCCCCCACCTCAAGTCCCTTCCCCAACCTAGGACTCCCCTCCCCAGACCCTGGGTCCCCTTCCATGGAAGCCTGTACCTCTGCCCACTCCAGGCCCAGGCACAACCCATTTCCATTTGCTAGGAATGTGCTGCCCCCCACTCCCCACCCCTGCAGAGCCAGTGTCCCAGTGTCTCCAGCTTCCTGTGGAGCCGGTGCTCCCACAGGTGCCCAGACCAGCCCTGCCGCTTCCATGGAGGAGGCTGTAGGCAGGCAGCCAGTGGCTTCCTCTTCCTATCTCTGGGCTCTCTGTGCCGGTGTGGTCTGCAGGGGAAAAGGCTTTCATCTGGGAGGCTGGGGCAGGACACTCCCCATCCTGAGAGCCTGGCCTTGGTCCCCTCCGGCCTCCCTCCAAAGCCCCTCCCAAGGAAAAGTCCCACCACACCATGTCTCTTTGCCCATGGGCTCTCCTGAAGTCACCAACAGCCTCCACCTCCCGGCTCTCTCTCACCATTTGCCCCGAAGGTCACTCATTCGGGTGTTTATCCCTGGCAGAAGGCAGCCAGAGAAGACCCATTTCCCAAGGCCCCCACCTCAAGACAGCCATGCCCTGTCCCCCGGGCCTCATTGGACACTCACATGAATGGAACCTGTTGTAGTCCGGTTGTGAGGAAAGCAATTAGAATCAGGACACAGGATTTATAACACTATTTTATGACAATCACCCAGAGTTAAACACAAGAAAGAGCAGCAAATCTGTCCACAGCACTGAAGACCCAGGATGTTTAGCCAAAGGCCTGGATCCCACAGCAGTGTCTGGCATGAGTCCAGATGAAGACCTAGAGCCCATGACAATGCCTCCCACGAGTCCACCTGGAGGTCTATAGCCCACAAGAAGGACTCACACCAGTCTGTTTTACAGATCTGTACAGGGAAGGCCCAAAGGTCAGCAGCGGAAGCTAGAAAGTCTATGCCAGCGGCGTGAAGGAGCTGTGCTGGTAGGTTGAAGGTTCTACGCTGGAGCTGAGAAGTCACACTCACAACAAGACCAGGGCTGTCCTGAAAAGCACGACAGCCATCCTCAGCCACACAGAGGTCCTGAGCTCCTCCGAAAATAAGAACAGTCTAGTACATGCCAGAAAGCCAGCGTGATGAGTTTCTCCTGGAGATTAAACAGCACACGTCTTCCTCTCCGGAGCCAGGAAGTGATGCTCAATGTAAGGACCAGAGCTTCCCTGAAGTGAACCACAGCCACCCTCACCAACAAGGTCCCAAGCTCCTCCTATGACAATAGTGGAACTCACACTGGGGAAGCTGGTCATGACGAGCTTCTCCAGGAGAACCAGCGGCTCAACAGCAACACTTAGAGAACCCACAACACCTAGCTTCTCCTTCTCCACGTCTCTATTTATGCTGGCAACTTTCCTCGGGTGGAACATCTGCGCTCAGCACCATGCTGATTTAATTCAGCTGGCGTTAACTTGACCACCAGTTTTTGATCCATAACAGAACGCATGGCCTTCTCTGCTTGGCGTCTTCACTTGCCTGGCTTGTCACTTGCCCGGTGGTGTTGTAGCATGTAGCCCTGCATCCCCTTTCATGGCTGAGTGATATCCCATGCAGCCAGTTTACCGGACAGTCAATGGGCTGATGGCCGTGGGGACTGTTCCCACTCCGGGTTGTTATCAGCAGCCTCACTGGGAATCTCTGTGAACTGTTTTTCAAGAATGTCTGTCTGCAGTTCTCCGAGTCTTTACCAATGTGGAAGTACAAGGTCACCGGGTCGGGGCAGGTGTCCCTTTCTGAGGAGCAGAGGAGCTGTTCTCCACAGCACCTGCACCGTTCCCCGCCCCCAGGGTGACCTTGGGCTTCGCTTTTTTCTCAGCCCTGCCGAATCGAGCGCTGCACAGATGGTGGCAGGCAGACCCACCCAGGGGAATGGAGGGTGACAGTCGCCCACCAGTGCCCTTCCTGTGCTGGGGACTTCTGGTCCGTGAGGAGGCTGAGGGACAGGGAGAAGAGGCCCAGGGCATGCAGTGGGTAGGCAGCAAGGAGGCCTTGCCCGGGAGGGGTTCCGGCTCTGCAGTGTGCGGAGGGCTGAAGATGCAGGAATTGCTTCGGAGCTGCCCGCTGTGCCAGGGGTCCCACCAGCTTCTCTGCTCAGCGCACAGTGCTCAGCGCTGCAGGACTGAGAGGGGGGGCTTCCTGATCAGCTGGAGCCCCAACCTCCACCCTCAAAGCACAAGGCAGGACGCTGAGTGAGAACATCCGGCCTGGGTCCAGCTGCCTGCAGATCCCAGCGGGAAATCATTCCCTCTGAACACGGAATCCTGGCTGACTTTAGATTTAACTTCTCCAGCAACTTCTACAGCTGACTGTGGGCGGAGGAGGAGCACAGGTCTCTAAAGCCCAGCTCTGCAGTGTTGCCCTTTAAACAATTTTCACGACAGATGCAAAGCCTTAAGCAAACTCTGAGCCTGGGGAAAGTCACTGGAGCCTCTGACCGTGGGACCATCTTTTCTCTTTCTCTCTGTTAGGACACTCAAGGGGCTCAGTTAGTTAGTAACGTGCTCCAGGCTTCTCTTCCCAGGAAGTCTCCTTCAGTGGTGCTCACTCAGTCCCAGCACTGATGGAGGCTGAGGCAGGAAGCTGCAAGTTTGAGTCCTATCTGGGCAGAAGATGAATTTTTAGGATTTAAAAGCAATCATTCATGCAACAAAAGAAGGAAACAAGACCTAGGTAGGGCACATGTAAAAATCCTCTCTTCCTTCTACAGGGTGTCTAGTGGCGGCTCTGACTGTGGTCCTAAGAATTCAACTTCTGCCAATTAACTGCCCTAATGAAAAGCCTTTGTGATGACAAATGCTTCTTTTCATACCCTGCATTTTTCCTGATCTAAGTGCTCTGGCTTTCAGCGTTCGCTTCCAGCCCAAGGTCTGATAGCCTGTCTACCACGTGAGGACCCTGAGACAGGGCCAGGTTCCCCGTCACGCATGCCTACTGTGCGCACTGCAGGGTTCTGATGCCTTGGTGGCACCCACGTGGGTTTCAGGGGTCGTGCTGGGAACCTCTCTGGCCAGCTAATGGGCCTGTTAATGAGAGCATTCCGAAGGCTGACGGACTCGGATGAGAAGCGCCATGGCCTGGGTCAGTGGCCCCGAGGCCCGTGCACTCAAGTCTCAGTCCCCAGTCCCTAGTGCAGCCTTCAAGGTATGAGCCCAGCGGGAGGAAGTTAGGTGTGACCTTGAAGGCCGGCCCCCTCTCCTTTAGTTCCTGGCATCCTGAGGTGACACCTTCCTGTGCTGCATGTCCCCTCTGCCATGTCCTGCCTCACCACGGCCTCCAAATCAACGAGCCAACTGACCATGGACTGAAGCCTCCAGAACTGAGCTAAACCAACCTTTCCTCCTTCAGGTTGGTCACCTTGGGTGTTCCGTTACAGTAACAGAAAATTAACCCAAAAACTGCCCACAGTGGCCTTGTCAGGTGTGTGACCACAGGAGGTCAGAGGGGGTTGACCGAGAATATTATAGTCAGGAAGCTGCTGTCACTGTGACAGAATACCCGAGAAAGTCAGCCTGAAGGAAGCAGGCTTGTTTCAGCTCACGGTGTCAGAGGTTCAGCTCATGGTCCACTGGCTCCATTGCTCCAGGCCCAGGGCCAGGTGGAGCATCCTGGCAGAAGGACTGGGCAGGGCAAAGCAGCTGGGCCCATGGCCCCGGGTAGCAGAGAGCAGGAGGAGAGCCTCACAGAGCAGGGACAAATGTGCCTCGAAAGGCAGCGCCCAGCGACTACCTCCTCCACCCAAGAAGCTTCCCCTCTACCTTCCCCCATCTGAGGCCACGCTTTCCATACAGGGGCATCTGTGCACACAGGCCACACCTGTGGACTCTCAGGAATGTTTACTGCCTTCACTCGGCTGACAAGGTGCACAGTCCAGTTTTGCAAGCCATTCCTGGAATGCCGCCCAGATCTGGGAGGAGCCAGGACGGAGGGGAGAGCAAGAGGGAAACAATCCTGCCTGCAGTGCGGTCAAGGTGAAAGCAGGCACGCTTTCCGGCTCTCTGTGCCAAACTCATTGTGTGTTATCCTGGGGCTCCCAAGAAGTTTCACCAGAAAAAGGAGCCTTTGGCAGTATAAGCAAAAATCATGAAACCAGGTTTTGCATAACTGCGATGCATGTGGGAATGTTTTGGCCAGCAGTTTTGGTGGTAGTCAAAAGCACCCAGATATCTACCTGTAGCAGGAAGAACAAATAATTTCTGGTGGTTCATATAGTAAATTAGTGCACAGCAATAAAGGTGGGGGGCGTCCATACCAATCTCAGAGATGAAAGGCCTGTAATAGAATGCTATGAAAACTGTGTGCCAACAATCAAATAAAGTAGACAAAATTAGAAGATACCTAGAAAGATACAAACTGGCAAACTGACTCAGGAAGAATGAGAAAATGTACGTAGACATATAACGAAAATCTAAATTAATGACTGTTTTCCACAAAGGCATGGATAGCTTCACAGATGAAGTCTTCAAAATATTTTTCAGTTCTTAAACCAACTTTTACAACTCTTCAAACAATTCAATAAAAAGGAAAACTTCTTAACTCATTCTATATAAAGTCAGCTTTATCCGGATACTAAAACCAGATGTACCATTATCCTGCGACACCATCAGAAAAGAAAACTATGGGACACTAACATTTATGAATATGGGGACAAAGCCTGCAGGCACACGGTGACTGCTGGCAACACCAGAAGCCCTCGTGGAGAGAGGCAGTAGTGAAGGAACAGCGCACCTGAGGGGCTGTGCTGGCTGGGGGCTGCATTTGACACTCTTGTCATTGCTGATGGTACCACTTTAGCCACAGTGACATCACTGTTCCAAAGAGCTGCTCCTCCTGGTATTCCAAGACTAAGACTGCCTCAGGGTGATAGGAAATGCTGTGGCCAGGGCCAAAGGACCAGGGGTCAGGGCAAGCAGGCAGCAACTTCTCATCCCCATCAAAGTGAAGTGGTAGGACCTTGCAGCAGACTCAAAGTCCAAAGGCCAGCTACACCTGGAAGACCGCCTTGGACAAGCAGTCATTCCCTCAGGTTCTGAATACTAGCAATAAAGCAGCTCACCACAGGCAATTTACAAGCATCAACCCATGAATTAAACTGAGAGAGAGAAAGAAAGAGGGAGCAAAAGAAAACGCAAAAACACTTAAGATGCAGCCTCAGACATCCAGCTCGCCAAAGGCAAACCCAGGGGCAGTGAGGTGGGACCGGCCTTTGGGAGTGGCCTCACCAAAGTGCGGGAGAATTCCGGCCTGTGTCTGTCTTAGGACACTTGTGATCCGTCTTTGTGATGACAGCTGTGTACCTGCTTCGGAGTGGGCATCCGGTCGTGGGGTGGTCTGCGCCACTCTGCTTGTCCTGGAATCCCAGATGATTACAGCGTGAGAGTCTTGAGGTGGGGCTAGGACGCAGGTGAGGGCATGGGTGCTGTAAACACTGCCCACCGGCTGTCCCTGTAGATCCTGAAACTTGCTTCAGTGCTCCTGTTGTCCTCAGTCTTGAACGGGAACTCGGTAAGCCTGAGGCTGACAAACCTTATATTGCCAGCTTTAGCTGGATAATTCCTAACAGACCAAGGTGCCCCTAGGGAGAGCAAAGGAAGGTGTGGCCCAGAGTTTTACCAGCTGCAAGATTCCCTTTTCCGTTACCACCCACCTGAGAGTCATGTGGTTTCAGTTCTTGGTTTTTGTTTTGGTTTCTGTTTTTGTGTGTGTTTGTGTTAGCAAGTGTGTGAGCATAAAGCAAATGTCGGATCAGCCATAGCACAGTGCTCCCTCCCTTTCTCCCTCCTTCATCCCTGTCCCCTTCCCTCCCCGCCCCTCTCTCTCCCTGGGTGCTGAGTGAGTTTGCACAGGGACAGCGGTCATCTCTGCAATCTGTGAGGTGTCAGCACCTGTGCCGCCCACACCCACATAGGTGCCGGGAGTTTGTCCTCTGCCCCACATGGCCTCTGGTCAGCTTCTGTGTCCTCTACTTGCCCCACCCCCTGCCCTGCCTGGGGCTGTGTGGTCTGGGACACAGTTGCTAGGGTGCAGCTGGCAGAGAAAGGCAGGCACCCCCAGCAGTACCAGCCACACCCCAGAGTCTGTGGGAGTCGCAGAGGCGCTGCCAAACATGCCCACCATATCACCAGGTCACCGTTATCCTTTACTTTCTTCCGTTTTTAAATATTCTGACACTGATACCCAGGAGGCAAATAGTGAGTGTTCACAAATTAAAGCTCTCCACACTTTCATTTTATTTTTGTGGTGCCGGGGGTGGACTGTGGTCCAGGGACGTGTGCCCCCCACCCCCTGCCCCCCCACCTGCCCCCATCAAGCTGCTCCACATCCCTCTCAGATACCTTCATCCTTGGGGTCTGAGGAGAGCTCACCCCGGAAGGTTCAGGTCCACCATGCACGTTTTCCTGGGTCTAGGTCTGCTGGAGATGCTGTGTGATGCTGGCCACCAGCCCCTCTGGGTGGCTGTCACCTAGGATGGACCCCCAGCCCCAACCCTGGGTCTGGCCCTCCCTCCTCACTGGGGAAGCCTGAAGTAACCTGAGTCGGGGACTGGGCCTGGGGACTGCAGAGGGGCTGACATCTGCCCCTCCCCCGTAGAGGCTCCCAGACCCCACCTTCTCCCACATGGCCAGTGCCTCTCTGTAGGCTGAGCAAAGCCACTTGCTTCCAGGTCCACAGACCCTGGAGCGGAAAGGGCATTGTCAGTGGGAGGCTGCCTGGTTTAAAGCCCGCCTGGGCTGGGTACAGTGGTCACCCGGGTATTCCCTGCATCCTGGGGGGCTGAGGCAGGATTGCCAGCTTGAATCTCGCCCAGGGCACTAACAAGAACTTTCGTCAAAATAAAAAATAATAGAAAGGGTTGGGGGATGTGGCTGCAGATAAAAACCAAACCCAGGCAGAGCAGCCCCATGAGTGGCCGGCAGGGCACGGGGCGGGGGGCCCTCGGCCCCAAGGCCACGTGACCCCTGCTGGGCTCCACGGTGGAAATGACAGCAACAGCAAGCAGGAAACGGGCCCAGCTCGGAGGGTTAGTGTGGACCCTGTGCACCACAGCCGTCAGGCCACTGCCACGGTGCCCCCTCGGCCCTGCCGGCACCCTCTCCTGGCAGCTCTGCTCTGCTCCCCCCACCTGGGCTGCTGCCCTGGCTCTCATGTCCGCAGGCAGGCGGAGTCGTCCCCTCTGCCTCCTCCTCAGCAGCCGCCCTGGACGTGCCCTTTATCCGCAGTGCCCGGCCTCTCATCTGGGCGCCATGGACACCTCAGCCGCTGTGCACTGCGCCTGCCAGGGCTGGGCAGCTGGAGGCTGCTTGGGCAGTCCTTGCTCAGTGACTGAGCACTGCAAGAGTGGAAGAGCAGAAGCCATACAGGTGTAACAGGAACCGAGCCTGGGCCTGCAAGGCTGAGGCTCAGCCTCTCCTGGAGAAGGCTGGGTCCGCAGGGTCAGACACCCCCGGCCGCAGCACGGTGGATGGGCCCTGTAAACTGGGCCCTCCATCACCCCACATTTGAGTGGGTTGTCAGGATGCTCCCAGGTCCCCAGCAAAGGCTGATGTCTGCTAGTTTCTTCTCTCGAGGACGTGAATGAGTGCCAGAGAAGAGACACACAGGCAAGGTCCAGGGGTCCCCATCAAGCTTCTGGCCCCCCAGAGCCAGGCCATGCGCCTCCCGGCATAGTTGTGCCCAGTGCCTTGTGGCTCCCAAGCCTGCCACACAGGGGTTTTCATGAAGTCTGCACCACACAGACGTGACTGAGGACCTCCCCAGCCTGCTCCCAGGGAGCAGGTGAACCCCAGACCCTGGGAAAGGCAGGGCCCTTCTGCAAGCAGCTCCCACCCAGGACTCCCAGGGGTGGTTACCTGGGAAGGTCAAGGGTGTGGGAGCCCCCACTGGCATTCCCACCCCCCCTGGGGAAGTCCCAAGGCTTCGACTCTGACCAAGCCAAAGCCAAACACTCGAAGGAAGAGGCAGGCAGAGCTGCTTCCGTCCCTCACTTTGGACAGTACTGAGGTCCGGAGGCAGTGCCAGGGGTGAGGGCAGAGGCCTAGGGTGGATTTGCCGTCGTGTCCCGCCTCGGGTCTGATGTGCCCCTCTAAACTTGGCTACTGCTTGACAGATCAAGAGGGGGGGTGTAGGGGTGACAAGGCTCGGGGCTTTTCCTGCAGAGAGACCAGGTGACCACACACTGGGCCTGGCTGGCCATTGGGAAGACTCAACGGTCAGACCATCATGGAGGTGGAGACCCCGCCCTCACCAGACACCAGACTCCCCAGGACTGGGAGGAGAGAGTTCCCCACATGTCTGCAGGGTGCCGTGGTCCCACTCCTCTCAGGGGAGGTGGGGGGTCAGCATGTGGACACAACACAGCCTCATTCTCTCACTTCTGTGGACTCAGCAGGGGACAGGCTGTTCCTGCTGCTACAGAGCTAGCAGTCAAGGGGGCGGGGGCACACAGAGGGCACACACTGGGCAGCCGAAAGCTGGGCAGCGGGGTGAGCTCACACCCTCAGATGGGCTGGGGAGGGGACCTGCCTCAGTGGACTCTTCCAGGAGACCCCACCTTAGGACAGTGTTAGAGCTCTGTGCCCTCTGGGGTTCAACTCTGCCTCCTTCTGAGCATGAACCACCTGGGCACCAGGATTCCCAGCTCCCCTTAACTCAGCTGCCCAAGCCCCAGCTGCCCTCTGCCCCCTCAACTCTAGTGGTATCCCACTGCCTGGTGGTCAGAGCCTGCCCACTCCTGCACAGTACCCAGTGCAGCTCGGCCTGAGCTATCCCCCCACACTGGTGTGCACCCCATCCTGGCTGCGAGGTGAGCAGCAAGGCACCGAACGATGTCCCAGGGTGTCCATGGTGACACAGCTCCTCCCCAGGCAGGGCCAGCTGAGGAGGTGTCCATGGCCCACATGTACTGGGTCCCATGCTGGGCTTCAGGGTTGAGGTCCTCTAGGAGCAAGCCTGGCCCTGCACGTACCTCCCGGTGTCCTGCAGAAGCCTGCTGTTTGCTTTCTTTCCCTCCTTCCCTTCTCTCAGCACACAGCCAGCACCCAGTCCATGCAACCCTCAAGCGGGGGACATTTTGGGCACAGCCCAGGGACACACATCTGAAGATGGCTTTGCACTGGCCACTGAGATTGGGGAAGGTATCAGGGTGTGCAACCTTCAGCTTTGCCAGGGGAGCTCAGCTTCAAAGCAAATCTGGTGCGGAGGGGCAGGCAGGGCGGGGGTGAGGCCGGTGGCCTTGGGCAGTGCACGGCTGTCCTGCCTGGGGACCTTGACCGGGAGAAGCAGAGGCCGGATGTGGAGGGGGCTGGGGAAACAGAGCCAGTGCCAGGAAAATGGCCTGGCTGGTTGCGTAGGAAGCGGTTCCCATTGTGCTGCTTCCTCTGAGGGGGCCCTGGACTGCCCGGCCAAGAGGTGCAGAAAAGGAGGCAGCAGCACTGGGGATGCGCAGGAGGGGCAGTGACTGAGAGCAGAGCCAGGATCAGGGGGAGGCTGCAGCCAGAGGAGGCCTGGGCTCAGGTTGACGGCCAAGGCGGGAGGGACACGCTGTCCACCTCGGCCTCCACTTCAGCCTTGTTAGCCCATGTCCAGGCCCAGAGGGGAGGGACCGCAGGACATGGGCACTGCCCTCCTGATGCCCCTCCCAGTGCCCAGGTTACTTCAGGGCCCAGAACGGGTGGAAAGGGAGGCTTCAAAGGCCCCACGGGCACCAATGCCCCCTCCTACAGGTCCCCTTTGCCTAGGTCACTGCCTGTGCCCAGGCCATGCTGCTGCCGACCCAGGTTGCCCAGTGCAGTGACAAGGGTCCCTGCAGGCACATCATCCCTTGCCTGAGCTATCCCCTGCCTCCTCCTTGGTCCCTGACCTATTGCCCCACAGTCCCCACCTGCTGTCTCCCCGAGGTGGGCAGGGGAACACTGGGGTCTGTGTGTCCCACATCCTGCTTCTGGGCTCAGCCTGCAAGGGCTCTCTGTCCTGCTGGTGACGCTGTCCCTCTAGTGTGGTGACCCTGTGTGTCAGTGTCAGGAGGGGAAGCCGTGGCCCATGGGGGAGCCCCCTGCCTCAGCACACAGCCAGGGGTGTACCCCTAAGCCCCAGGGAAGCCCCAACCTTGACCAGGGGTCTGGCCTAAGACACAGCAGGAGCTCAAAGCCGGGCATCAGAGGAAAGAGCAAACGCACAAAGGCAGGGGGCTGTGCACCCTCCTGGTCCCCATTGCCACTGTCACAGGAAAGGAGGTCACCCTGAGCCGTGTCCCTGAGGGGCTCCAGAGCACCAGACTTCGTCCTGGTCCCAGGCCTGCTGTTTGCCCAAGTTCCTCAGGTACCTGGGTGGTAACACTTCCGCCAACCTCGCAGAGCCTGTGAATGGCTTCCAAGGAAGATGGGGTTGGGGTGAGGCTCCCTGCACGGGGGCCAGCAGAACTGAGAGGTCACAGCCCCCTCCTGCCCTGGCTGGGGCGGCCATTGCCTGCATGACCCCTCCGATCCACGGTGGCTGCCTGGCTCCTGCATCCCGGCCCACAGGTTTCCAAGGAAGGAGAGCTGGGTCTCCAGGCC